>NDXB01016001.1:0-65734 GCA_002631895.1 Agapornis roseicollis
GAAGATCACAGCACATTATTTCCTAACAGGAGCTGGGAATCAGAAGCTAAATCCATTCTAACATGGGAAACAAGTGATGTTTTGTCCTGCAGGGAAGGTGAATTTCACTGTCACTGCTGAGGTGATGGAGCAGGAAGATGTTTGCACTGAGAGTGTAGCTGTTGCGCCAGAGTCCGGAGGGAAGGACACTGTGGTTAAACACCTGCTGGTGAAGGTCAGAGCATGATTCTTGGCGAGGTCAGAAATGGGTCAGGGTCAAAATGGCCCAGTGAGTGGCTGTGGGAAGGAAGAGTCCGCTTGGCAGGTAGTCACGTTTCTCAGAGAGGCAGGTCAAGAGTGATTCTAAGGGTAGCTTGGGGTGGTTCATGGGCTGAGCACCTCACTTGATGGGACAGAGACATCAGAACTGCTTGCTAGCAGGGCAATGGGGGCAAAGGCCATGTAGCAGCTTAGAACTGCTTCTCAATGAAACTCCGCTGACAGAATGCATATCCCTGCTATCAGTGTGAAGCCCTTTGTATGGAAAAGGGGCTTGCAAGAAGCTGGGGTGCTGTGCAGTTGCTGTCTCGTTTTACTGCTCTGCCTTCTGACCTGACCAGCCTGTTCCCCACCAGGCAGAGGGGCTGCTGGAGGAAAAGACCCACACCTCACTCCTGTGCCCTAAAGGTAGGTGCAGGTACTCCAGAGACCCAGACTGCTTTACCACTGGGGCTGTACATGTGCACAGAGCAAGGAGACTGATCACAGTGTGGTGTCTGAACAGCTTGAGGACTATCTTGAGGTGCATGGGGAGGGGAAAGTCAGGGGATTTGGAGCTTTTGTGGGGAAGCAAAGCCATTCAGCTCTAGCCAGTACTACAAGCTTCTGGCAGCACCAAGCCACTGCCTAACCACATCACAGTCATCCATCAGTGGGTGGCCTGATCTCCGTGTCATCCTCTTTCGAATTTCACCAGCTAACTAGGTGATCCCAGCCTTGGTTCCAGCATCTCCTAGAGGTGCCTATGGGTCTGCTGTCTCCTTCCTGCTCGTTGTTCTGATACTTCTGTCATTTGCAGGAACTTCAGCTTCAGAGACAATCACTTTCACTATGCCAGAGAACATGGTGCTTGGGTCAGAGAGAGCCCACATCACTTTCTTAGGTGAGATTTAGGGGGGTCTTGGAAAGTAAGATTTTTTCCCTGCAGTAGCCTTTTCTTTTGGTGCCACCATGTTTGCTTTAGCAAACAGTAACAAGAGGCACTGTGTACAGTGAGGTGTGATACTGGGCCCTTATGTCTTCCATAGAAGTAATCCCATCTCTCTCATACAAGTGACACTGGGCCAGATATTTCTATATGTAAGATAAGTTATACCATCTAGATGTTAACATCTATAACATATATTATAACATATAGGTTGTATTATAACATAGGATATCACCCAGCCAAGGGAAGCATACCGTATCACTGTTCTGACAGGGTTCTTTTGGCATTAAAGTCACCTTAGTGCGAGCAGAGGTGAACTGAGACCAGTCTTAGATTACCTGGAGAATCGGTGAGACCAGAAAATCTTTACATACAAGAACTTGTAACACTTCCAAAGCTGTGGTTCTGCCCTACAGGTGATATCCTGGGGACAGCACTGGACAACATAGATGAACTCCTCCAGATGTCCAGTGGCTGCGGTGAGCAGAATATGGTTCATTTTGCCCCCAATGTTTTTATCACACGATACCTTGAAGAAACAGGACAACTGACTCCAGAAATCAAACAGAAGGCAATTGGCTATCTAGAAAGCGGTGAGTGGATTTCTGCTCATGTTGCATAAATAAGCTGGTGATATCCACTACAATAGGTTGTGCAGGGGTACCTCAGCAGAGGCTTGGTGCTGAACAGGATTTGTGCAAACCTGTCACTTGCCTGACATGATGGGAATTACAACAGTGTAAATGAGGCTACTGTGTCTCAGATGAGCAAGGGGTACAGAGCACTTATAGAATGACACAATGATTAGGGTTGGAAAGGACCTTAACATCATCTAGTTCCAACTGCTTGCCATAAGCGGGGACACCAATACACTAGATCATATCACCCAAAGTTCTGTCCAACCTGGCCTTGAATGCTGCCAGGGATGGGGCATTAGCTACTTCTTTGGACAGCCTCTTCCAATGCCTCAGCACCCTCACAGTAAAGAACTTCTTCCTTATATCTAACCTGAACTTCCCCTGTTTAAGTTTTAACCCGTTACCCCTTGTCCTGTCACTACAGTCCCTAATGAAGAGTCCATCCCCAGCATCCCTATAGGCCCCCTTCAGTTACTGGAAGGCTGCTATGAGGTCTCCACGCAGCCTTCTCTTCCCCAGGCTGAACAGCCCCAACTTTCTCAGCCTGTCTTCATATGGGAGATGCTCCAGTCCCCTGATCATCCTCATGGCCTCCTCTGGACTTGTTTCAACAGTTCCATGTCCTTTTTATGGTGAGGACACCAGAACTGCACACAATGCTCCAGGTGAGGTCTCACAAGGGCAAAGTAGAGGGGCAGGATCACCTCCTTTGACCTGCTGGTCATGCTGCTTTTGATGCAGCCCAGGATACGGTTGCTTTCTGGGCTGTGAGCACACAGTGGAGCCAGCTCCTGTTCATTTTCTCATCGACCAACACTCCCAAGTCCTTCTCTGCAGGGCTGCTCTGGATCACTCCTCTGAAAGCCCTTTGCTGAATTTCTCAGAGACAGTGTCCTTTATAATGACCAGCAGGATTGGCAGGGCAGGTTGTCACCTTGAGAACATGATAGACACAGAGCATCTTCACTACCCCCAGCCTTTCCCCACAGGATATCAGCGGCAACTCCTGTACAAGCATGCAGATGGCTCATACAGTGCCTTTGGGGAAGGAAGTGAGCCAGGGAACACATGGTAAGCAGAAATACCCAGACACAGCTGAAGAACAACATCTTGACCTGGTCAGGCTCCAGCTGGTTTAGATTTTGGTCTGGGGAAACTGAGGGAGTTTGGAGTTGTGGAGCCTGGAACAAAAACTGCTCCTGAGACTTTCTGAAAGACAACCATGCCGATCAGCTGCCTGCAGGTATTCTCCTTTGACGGTGTGTGCTTGGGCACCCCAACTGAGACTGATTCTGAAAACTTGGCTGCAAAGACACCTTCTTTCCATGCTTTCCAGAAGTGTTTTGTGTGCAAGCAGGATTTGAAAGTGGCTGACTGAGCTCACTAAGTATCATCCTCCCAGGCTTTAAATCACACAAGTTCACCCTGTTTGAATTGGCAGTGTTCCTGGGGAAGCACTGAACTGCCAGTGATTTTTTTGGTCTCTTGCTTCAAACTGATCTAAGCCCAAGCTTCAACAGCATCTACCTCATGTGCACTGCTTCCAGTTCTCCATCTGCGCAGAGGCTCTAGCCTGCTGGTATTTCTCCAGGAATGACATAGTGGAAGACACAGAGACTCCTGTCTCCTAGTGGAGATGGGCATCTGTGGCTGGTTCAATTTGATTTTCTTCTCTCTCCCTTGGCTCTAGGCTTACTGCTCTTGTTCTGAAGACCTTCAGCCAAGCCCAGGACTTCATCCACATAGATGAGCAGAATATAAAAGATGCTGCCAATTCCCTGATTAAAAGTCAGACTCCATCTGGCTGCTTCAAGAGTGTGGGAAAGCTCTTCAACAATGGTCTGATGGTATGACATGTTCTGGTTGTTCATTAGATGCCTTAGAGCTCCTTCACTTTCTGGCCCAACTTGGGTACCAAGAACAAATGAACGCTACTGCAACTAGGAGGCTCTGATGTGCCCAGTGTTGCCCTTAGGTGACACTCAGAGATGTGCTTAATCATGGCGGCACCTTTTCAGGCTATGAAGGATGGAGGCTTGCATTTGATGATACATGTGTGGGACCTGATGCAGTGCCCTGTTCTAGCCCCATTTCAAAAGCTAATAATGTGCCTCAGAGTTTTCAAGCTCTGTATTGTTGCCTTGGTAAACTGGTTTAGCTTCCATTCTCATTATTGAGCTGCCATTTCTTCCTTTAGTCTGAGTTCCTTCTTGTACAGAGAGAGTCAGAAATGGAGTGAATGGAAGACTGATAGTAACTACTCATGTGAGATTCATCTTGCCAGAGGTGTGCCTTATGCACTCAGAAACACAGCGTAGTGCATACAAACACATTCAGAGAACCACTGAGAACCAACTGCTGGTGGAACCACCAGCAGTTCAGTGAACAGAACCTCAGATAATTAACCCTCTGAGTGAAGAGAGCGGGACCTTTCACTTTCCCTTGTGAAAGATACCCTTCCTTTTGCTCCTCCATATCCCTGCCACTGTCCTGGCCCCCATGTGAGGTGCCACCTTGCACAGGGTTGTGGGAACATCACTTTCCCTTGGCACTGAAATCTGTTATTAAATATCTTTTACAGGGGAGAGGAAAGGGGGATGTGTTCAACAGAGGGGGGGAATCATCTACCCAGAGGAGCTTGGGTATTGTGGCTGAGAAGTGCTCTGGTAAGCAGGACCTACAAGAGTAGAAACCAGCCCTAGCACTTCCTTACCAGGAGGAATAGGACCATCACCACTGTCTGCACTGGCTCTTGCTTGGGGGGCAGAAGGCACTGTAAAACTACTCCCTTCTCACAGCAGCCCTCCTCTTTTCTGTTTTGTCATGGCTGCAGGGTGCAGTGGAGGAAGGACTGGGGCTGAGCTCTGCAATCATCACAGCTCTCATACACGCAGGGATGCCACGCTCTGTGAGTATCATCAGCAGGGATGGGCTGCTCTGCCTCTGACACAAGGGTACACTACCAGCTTTCTCCCCATGCGTTGTGTTCTTGTTTCCATGCTCCTCTGCACATGCCAATACTGCATTCCCTCCTCATGCACACTGCCAGCAGCCGGTGTGCTTTCAATTGTATTCTAGGACCCGGTTGTGTGGAAAGCTCTGAAATGTATAAAGGACCTGGTCAATGCTGATACTGACAGTTCCAACCTCTATAGCCTGGCACTAGCTGCAAACGCCTTTGCAGTAGCAGGTGATAAAGCCCTCAGGCAGAAAATCCTCAAAAGATTGGATAAGGCCGCCATAACATCAGGTATCAAAGACTGTGGGGCAGTTGAGAGGACCATTGGCATAATTGTGTGGAGATCCCAGGGCTGAAAAACCAAGGGAACAGAGGGCAGGACTGGGGAGCCCAGGGCTTGAATAGCCTCTGTTTGCCAAGCTGTCACAGGCTATAGCCACACTGTGAGGCAGACTTTCTTTATAGATGATCTCACAGTCCTGACCTCCCAGCCATCTAAACTGGGGAGCTTCACGGATGTTATAAAGCTTCTTCCCAGACTGCAGACCTATGTTTTTAATGGGAAAATTGGGGTGTGGGGGTCAAATGGGGTGATATGCAGCCATATCTTGTCCCAGTGTTTACTCAGTTCATAGGCACAAAGGCTGAGTAGGACTCCAAGACCATTAGATACAGCTACACACTCCATAAGTGTTCCCGCTCCACCTTTAGATGATCAGATATTCTGGAGTCAACAATCCAAACAGGAAGAAGGCTCTCTCTATTGGTATCAGGCTCCATCTGTTGATGTGGAATTGACGTCTAGTATCCTCATGGCTCACCTCTCAAAGTCAAGTTTGTCTTCAGAAGAAATCAGAAAGGCATCACAGATTGTGTCTTGGCTCACCAAGCAGCAAAACCCTTATGGAGGCTTTGCTTCAACCCAGGTAACCCCCTTAAGCCATCACTGTCAGAGAATCTGTGACAGCAGGCTATGGTTTGAGAGCTATGGGCTCCAGCACAGCCCATAGAAAAAAATAAAAAGGAAGGAAGGAAGGAAGGAAGGAAGGAAGGAAGGAAGGAAGGAAGGAAGGAAGGAAGGGAAGGAAGGCAAGGAAGGGAGAAAGAGAGAAAGAGAGGGAGAAAGAGAGAAAGAGAGAGAGAAAGAGAGAAAGAAAGAGAAAGAAAAAGAAAGAGAGAAAGAAAGAAAGAGAGAGAGAAAGAGAGAAAGAAAGAAAGAGAGAGAGAAAGAAAGAAAGAAAGAAAGAAAGAAAGAAAGAAAGAAAGAAAGAAAGAAAGAAAAAGAAAGAAAGAAAGAAAGAAAGAAAGAAAGAAAGAAAGAAAGAAAGAAAGAAAGAAAGAAAGAAAGAAAGAAAGAAAGAAAGAAAGAAAGAAAGAAAAAGAAAGAAAGAAAAGGTGAATATTCGTATTCCTTTGAGCTAATCCCATACTAAAAGCCCAAGGGGAAAGTTCAATCCCTATTGTGCTGTAGCTGCAGTATAAGGGAGGGAAAGGCATGAAAAGGAAGCAGGGATCCTATTTTGCTCAACATGTGTCTCTTTCCTCAGGACACAGTGGTTGCTCTGGAAGCCCTAGCCCTGTATGCAACCAAGACCTTCAGCAAGGATGGCCCTGATCTTCAAGTTTCTCTTTCCTCTGAGGGTTTCAACCAGAACATCCGAGTAGACAACACCAATCGCCTCCTGCTGCAGACAGTGGAGCTGCCAGCCATTCCCCAGGACTACACGGTGCATGTGCAGGGCCACGGATGCCTCTTCCTGCAGGTAAGCCCAGCCAAGGAGAAAAGGTCTGTCTGAGGAAAAGCCTTGAAAGCCAGAGGCTTGTTGCCATCTTGCCACTTAGCCAACCCTGAGAACAGACTGCTGCAGTGACTTGCAGAAATCATAGAGTCATAGAATAGAATCATATAATCGAATCATAGAATTATAGAATAGTTAGGGTTGGAAAGGACCTTAAGATCATCTAGTTCCAACCCCCCTGCCACAAGCAAGGACACCTCACACTAAACCGTGCCACCTAAGGCTTCATCCAACCTGGCCTTGAACACTGCCAGGGTTGGAGCACTCACAACTTCCTTGGGCAGCCCATTCCAGCGCCTCATGACCCTAACCCTAAATCTGGGCTTTAAGGCTCATAATAGTAGCTGGGATCCAAGGGAAAGGAATAGCAATTTCCCAAATGAAATCTGGATCAGATTTCAGTCAGAGCTGCACTTTCCTCCAAGAAGTCGTGTGAACACCACCAGGGCCAGTGCACACGCAGAGCCTCCACTTCCACCACATCACATCACTCTCTTACACCAATGAAAGGCAGCAAACAGCAGCCAAACACTAGACAAAGATACTCTCCAGCAAAACCAAAACCACCCTGTTGCTCTCTGCCAACTGTCTTTCTGTCCTTGCAGGCTGTTCTGCGGTATCACATCCCTCCAGTGAGGCGCGATGTCACCTTTGCTCTGTCTGTGCAGACAGAGTGCACCGCACCCAACATCACCCAGTTCCCTGTCACCATTCATGCTCGGTAGGAGACACTCAGTTGACCCTTGCCTTCCCTGTGCTAAGAGGCTTCTGGCACCACACCAGTCTCTTGGTGGCCAGGGTTCCCCTTCACTCATGAGGTCCAAGTGCTAAGATGTCCCTGTTTGTTTAACCATGCTCTCCTCAGCTGGGTGAAAGGTACAAGGCCCAGGAGGGATGGCTCAGGCTACAGTCCTATCTCATGATCATGCCAGTCACCACAGGTTCTCCCAAGCTATCTATGGGTCTCACCCCTTTCCAGGATTAGGTCTCAAAACACTAGTGATGTGAAGCCCTGTGGGACTGGCTGCTTAGTTAATTAAGTCTTCCCTCCTCTGCTCCTGGTTGACTGTCCCATCACTCTCCTCTGCTGTACCTTTGCCTTATCCCTGGCTTGGGAAAAAATTGCCAAGAAAGCAGGTGGAGGATGTGGTATTCCCTGACATGCCTAGAGAAGGTAACTCCAGAGGCCTTCCAAGGGATTTATCGTCCTTGGCTCAGCATAACTAAAAAAGAAATCAGAGGAAGCACAAAGATTTATTACAGTACAGACACAGGTATGCTTAACAAGAGAAACACTGGAAGGAAAGCCAGGTTCTTTCCCTTGAGTACCAAAACTGGGCAGAGTATCTGGAAATCGTGGCTCAGAAAGTAACTTTAGTGCTGTCCCCTGGGTTCCTGCTGCAGCTACACAGGGAACCGTGTGTCCACCAACATGGTCTTGATCCAAGTGGAGCTGCTGTCAGGATACAGCCCCGTGGCAGGTTCGCTGGAAGAGGTGAGACCGTGAGTTTGTGCCCAGCTGGGATGGGAATAGTGATGGATGTCCAGCATGAAGGACTGCATGCAGAATTGTGATCATTCCTGTGGGTGGGAAAACACTGTTGTCTTCTTCCCAAGAAATACTTACACTCAAAGTCTCTTCCAGGCTGCACCTTGCCTTCCTCTACCCCAAGGGCTCCTTTGGCCATGTGAACATTTTGCCCCTGCTCTCACAAATATCCCTGTTTCTGCTTTCCATTAGAGTCTTTCTGACATTTCCCCTCTCCCTCCTATTTTCAGCTAAAGAAAATGCCTTTAGTGAAGAAAGTTGAAAGCAAACCTGACCAAGTCATTCTCTACCTGGAGGAAGTAAGTGGAATTCAGGCTAACATCATCATTAAAAGGACTGAAGACTGGTAGACAGCTTTTAGCTTACTCTTGGATCTGGGTTCCATTAGTATTTTAAGATTTCAGAACTGTTCCTACATGCCAGCCACATTTGATGACATGGAGAAGTGTGTCTTGTCAACCTGCAGTAGTTAAGCTATAGAGCCTGTATACATCTCTGATGTTAAGACTATAGCTGTTTGCACTGTTCAGACACTGTTGAAAGTCCATATACAGTGTCTGATCAGGACTGGGGGAGTAGGATCCATACAGCAAATTCAAGCAAGCCTGACTTTTTAGAAAGCCCTTAAGGAACCTGTATGTAGTAGGGAGCATCCAAGATTGCTCATGGAGTTTGCCAAGATCATTCAAAATTAAACCAGATGGTTGTGTGAACAGCAGTGCTTGCTCCAGAGTCCCATTCATCACAGATTAACAACCATTCCAGCCTTTCTCTATGTACAGCACCAGAAACAAGACCTGGCATGAATTTTGAAACTCCAGAATTTCCAAGAACACTTCTACCTTTCTGTGATTCTTCATCCCCAGCTGTCAGCTAGCCTCATAGTAAGCAGGTTACTGTTATGTGGATGCATTAGGCTCACAGAGATGCTACTTTCATTATACCTACAGCACAGAGCAGAATGGCGGCACAGAGGAAGATTTCAGTTCAGGCTGCCAGGTAGCACAAAGTGGAACTGAATCAACAGCAAGTCATGTAACTACTGTCATCCAGCATCCGCATTCATCCATGCCTTGCATTTGTCTGTTTAATGATGAAGGTTGTGGCAGACTGGAGAATGAGAGTTGATGTAATGGGACCGTGTATAAGAAAGTAGCCAGTCAGGCAAGATGTGTGAAGGAGCTCAGAGCAGAACTCGGTGTGGGGAATGTGGGATTGGTTAGGAACACATTTAGATACCTAATGTACACTGAGTTTGTGGGTTTGATGTCTCTCATGAGCTGAGTGATCAAAAAGGGGAGATGACCACAACACATGAAGTAAAAGATGTTTCTAAGGTGGACTGGAAAGCAGAAGGAGCAGGATGGTCTTACAGAACTTTGGTTCTGGCAGTAATCCTTGCATCTCTTGGTCTTAGCTGACTAGGCAGCCCCACTCCTACACTTTGATGGTGCAGCAGGACATGCAAGTGAAAGATCGTAAGCCAGCTAGTATCAAGGTCTACGATTACTACATGCCAGGTAAGCTCTGATGCTGTACTGCAGAAACCACCCAAATGTACCACTGGAAAGAGACTTTCTGAAGTAATCAAGTCTCAGACAATTCCATCCCTGACATCTATTTATCTAACTGCCCCTTAGAAGCTCTCTAGTGATGGACTTGAAACCTCTTGGGTTTCAAAATGGTAAATCCTTTCTCTGGTCCCAGAACCTGCAAGGTTGAAGTTAGCATGCAGGTCCACTTAAGGTCTAGCTCTCACACAAGAGGGGAGCAAGAAGCTCAGACACATGCATTTGTATGCTCATTTTGCAGGAGGCAGCAAAGGCAGAGGGACCATAGTGAGAGGGTGGCTTAGAAGAGTGAGGGCCCCCTTAGAAAAATGACACTGAAAATAATTTGTCCTCTGTTTTCTGGGGTCCCTAGTGGGAGGAATACTAGGGATTCCTATTGCTTCAGAAAGTGAAGAATCCATTACTATAATGGAGCTGTTTGGGACTTAAAAAGTTCACAAGCACTGTGACTCGAATGAATCCAGAATAACTGCCCACAGTCTTTGACACAAACCAGTGGTTTCATGTGTCATAGTAGAAGGCAGTCATGGCCTGTTAGCTTAGGGAACATCTTCCCTAGAAAACAGAGGCACGATGCTGAGTTGCTTTAGTGGTTTTTCACCGAGTATATCTCACCAGCACTTTTTTCTCCTCTTCCAGAAGAAACTACAGTGATGAGCTACAGTGCTCCGTGCGAGTGAGGTGAGGGCCCAACACCTCTTTTCTCATCACAGGCATGGCTCTGAAGAGTATGGAGAGGGGGGGAGATGCAGGCAAGGACCCTTGGTCAAGAAACTCACCAGACTGTATGTTCAGGGTAGAAAGCGATTAGCAATGCTAAGTTAGGGTGGGTTCCTCTATCCCAGTGGTTAAACTAAGGGAAAGGGAAAACTGAAGTGGAAGGTTTGATGTTGGGAGTGTATTACAGAAAACAAGGGCTGCCTGTCCTGAGTCCTACACCAGTCCTGGCCTATGATCCATGCTAGGGAATGGGTACCTCTCCCTCCTCTTTCCAGGCTGGGCAAAGGCAAAGCTTGAACTTGACCAGTGCCTGCTCCTGTTCTAAACTTTACTTACACCTGCGTGCTTCTTTGCCCACAGCCCATGAGATGGAGAAATACACTTACTTCACAAATTACCTATGGAGGGACACAGCCCTGCCCTGGCATGCCTGCCACAAGCCCCACACTCTTAGTGGAGATTCTGTGATAGGCTTTGTGTGGGTAGAGTCAGAGCAAGCCCTGTCCTCAATAGCCTGGCAGTTCCATTTGGTCAGAAAATGCAAAAAGCCCCGTAAGTTCCAGTGGTTAATCTGGTTAACACTTCAGGAACACACTTTTTTTTTTGTCCTTTGTCATCTTCACAGGAATAGGAACCCACTCATCCTCTTGCAGTCTCTGTTCATCAGTCATTCATCAGCCCTGGCAACAGACACCACATAGAGATGAGAAGCAAAGAGAAAATGCTTGCAATTTCCTGCTTAACAGTTAGTTACTGAAAGGCTATCACTGTACCTGGCATCTTATTAAAAGTCAGGGGACTAGCACTGCCTGATTGAGTGGTTATTCAGGTTTACTGATTTTCTCCCAAACTGGTAAAATTGCATTTAAAAGCATCTGGAAAAAAAGACTTCTTCACCTCTGCTCTGTGTGTGCGCATACACCTGCAAAACTCTGCCCCTCCACTTGCACCAAAGCGGAGTTGGCACCTGGGGAATGAGGTGACTGTCACACAAGTGGAGCTAAAGGCAAGGGAGGGCTGGCTCCCATGTTCAACTGTTCCTTTGGCTAGAAGTTACATTAGGTACCTTTATCAAGAGCAATTGGCAAGGCTGTGCTGTTGAAGAGAGGTGAAGGGCTAGAGTCTCAGTGTACTGCATTACTATCTGGAGGCTGCTTCAAAGAGCTGATAGCACAGGAGCTTGCAGGAAGGGCACAGGAGATACAGCTGTTACAGCATGTTCACTTGCATCTAGTCAATGATTCTATTCTATGATTCTATGATCTTGTACTCCAAAGCTGCCTGAGTTCTACTGCAGGAAGTGTTAGGAGAAACCATAGGAAGCATGAAGAGAGAGCAATAGAGGAGGTAGGTAGAAGGTTCATACATTGGCAATGACCGAAGTGGTATCTTCATGGGCTAAGCCTGCAGTCCCTCAACAACTGGCACAATGGTGGCAAGGTTAGGGGACAGGCTTACTTTAATTCTTCCCAGCTGTGTACCAGATAAGTGACACACACAAACCCTCACCCCAACCCAGGTCCTCACAGTGCAGGCATGACCGCTGGACTGTTAGGATCCCTCAGTCCATCCACTAGAGAGCAGGATCCACATAGGCTCAACTTTAATGAAAGCTGTCCCAGCTGGAACACTTCCTCCCAGTCAGTGCCCAATCTGGAATATGGGCGAGGGCACAAGTCATGGCATGGCAGCTCTTCTCCTTTCCTTTATCATAAGTATGGGAGCTTCTCCACCCTTTTCTGAGGCACCATGTGTGATTGTGGGGACAGAAATTAAGACAAATGAGGAAGCCATAATCCAGTCCTTCCATGGCTATCACCAGGCTGTGGAAGTTGCCTTGTCTTGGCTAGTAGTGGGGGTGGCTCTCTAGGCAGGTCCCTAGGCAGCACTCTCTGTGGGATGGCATCAGGATGCACCATTGTACTTTATCAAGATTCTGTCTTATCCTTACCAAAGGGACTTCTCCAGATCTGTCCTGGCTTCAGCCTACTACTAACAAGCCATCCACCTTCTATCAGCTGGGTATGTCACCTCACAAGACAGTCACATCTAGCCAGTTTCAGCTTCCTCCTTGGCCAATGAATATAGTGGAGGGGTGGAGGGAATGGAGCCATGCTTGGGTCTGAAGGCCTTCATTAACACAGGTTGCTATGGCTTTGCATTCTCACTGCATGTGATGCTTCCTTCCTCACTCTCATTTTCATAAAATTATAGAATGGTTTGGGTTGGAAAGGACTGTAAAGTTGTCCAGTTCCAAACCCCCTGACATGGGCAGGGGCACCTCACACTAGACTCATGTCACCCAAAGCTCTGTCCAACCTGGCCTTGAAAAGAGATGATGTCCCTCTCTCCACATTCCACTAGAGCCTTCCAGCTGCCTCTGGCTGCAAAACAGCCCCAGTACTTCACATACCTAGACACAGGCACCTGCCAGCTTTTCTTTCTAGCTGGATACATGCTCCCCACCAATCACCATCCCCCTTCCCTTCTTCAATTGCCTACATTCCCCATGTTCCACCCTTCTGATGCCCTGTCTGTGTCACACAGGGATTTGCTGCCTACCTCAACTACAGACAGCACCGTAGTCAGCCAAGGCTTGCTCCTCTGCAAAAGGAAATAAGGAAGTTGATCACACACATATGCGTGCACACAGAAAAGAGTGCACAACATCTTTTCCCAGACAGAAAACTAAGAACCCAGCTCCCAAACCCCAAAGCAGGAGGGAATCTGCAACCCACCTGGCTGGTAGTAATCATAGACTTTGATGATGGCTGGTTTCAGGTTCTTCATCTGAATTACTTGTTCCAGTTCCAGAATGAAAGTCTGAGATTCATCGTTGAGCTTGTGGAGGTGGAAAGATATTAGCAAGGAAGGGGAGAAGGAGTCATTGCATCTTCATCTTCCCTAGCTTGAATGCTTTCCTGCGCTAAATATTTCTAATCCATTACAGATTCTGAATTTCAGAAATGAGTGTGCATAAGGAATAGCAAATGCTTACCCAATGACAATGAAATTGGGCAAGCTTCCTTCATCCATAGTTCTACCAGTGCTCTTTTTCCATGCCTAGCCCAACCTCAGGCTTCTCACACAGCTCTTTGTCCTCTGGCCTCTTGCACTTGCTCTGCCAAACCAGATGGTTTTTTCCCCACTTACCTTGTCCACATAAATGTAGACCACATCAGCTTTCACTTCTGTTTTCTTAACAATGGTTCTGCGCTCCAGCTGGGATGGGAAACAAGAACACAAGGGAATTTGTGAGCACTTTCCTTATGGCTTCCTGACCTAGGGGACCTACTGCTGTATTGAAAGGATGGTGTGGAGTTTATGTGGAACTGTGTCTTTCTCACAGATAAGGGCTTTAGTGGTTATATATTTGGTAGTCCATCCTGAACACCCCTTGTGAGAATATTAGGGTTGACCTCTGCTGTCACCACTCAGTTAGAGGGACCTCCCACTCTGGGGACAAAAGCCTGTGTGGGTAGTGCATAGGACTGATGTGTTGGTCAGCAAAGACATGCAGACCCCAGAAAAGATTCTTGTTAGCTCATCTCACTGACTGCTAGACTGCCCTGAAAGACCTGCCTGGGGACTGTGTGCAAAATTCATCTTTCAATTCTATGGCTTAATTAGGGGGGCATGAAAATCTTTTGGGCTATAATTAGAGTCTCTGTAAGAAATCCCGTCTTAGAATTTCTGACAAACACCATCCTGGTGTCTAGCACACCCAGCAGTACATTGTTCCTGGCTGAAGACAGAATAATGTCAGTGAGAAAAGCTGAACCACCTCTGATCTCCTGTAGCCAATGTTTGTAAGGCCTGTACAGAAACCAGAAGTTTTGGTTCAGTTACAACGGGTCTTTGCTAATTTTGTTACCTTATGGCCTGAAATGAGTAGTTCCCAACAGAAGCAAGCAGATGGGACCCTCCAAAGTCCTTACCAGCATCCTAGATCTGGGAGCCAGAATGAATCCAGACAGCAGGGAGACCTCCAGGATCACCATGTTGGATGTGACCCTGCTCCCAATGTAGCTGGAGAAGAGGGAACAGAGGGTCTGGCTCTGTGAGAATAGTGCCCTCAGAGTCCCCCTTCCAGGAGGTAGCCAGCACCATCCTTCCCCACCCTTTCCACCTACAATATTCACACCCTGCCCCAGCTGCCAGGTCCCTCCATTGCAGCCCTGAGGCTTTCCCCAAGCACAGGGGGTTTTGCTGGGGGAGGAAACCCTTGGGGTCACCTTGTAAGGATGCGGATGGTGAGGACACGTGCGTTGGCCTGGCTGCAGTTGGTCAGCTCTGTGTTGACACGCAGAGTGAAGGTCACAGCAGCCAGTGGGGGAGGCTCATGGTACCTCAGCACTGTCTGTAGGGTGAGGATCAGGATGGGAGAAGACAGGCCAGGCATGATCTCACGCAGGGAGAGAAGGCAGAGTCCTCCACCTCTCCTCTTTCCCATGCTCATCTCACTGCCTCACCTGAGCAAAGACACAGCTACTGCCATGGACCTGCAACAAGAACTGCCCCGGGACCTCTGCCAGCGCTGCCTGCTGCACCAGCAGCCTCTTCTGGCGGTTGACTTGGAAAGTCTTCCCAAAGCCCCTCTGAGACTTCACCCTCACAAGTGCCTGTCCTGATGTGCTGAATGTTCTTGCTGCATATTTTGCTAAGGCTTGCAAGGCAACGACTGTGTCCTAGAAAGGGAGAGACAGCCAACCCTCTGGAAGCATCAGCTCTTGTGAAGCTGACTTGGAGCAGGAAGACTCAAGAAGATTCCCCCCAACAACCTCAGGAGCAAAAGTGTATCAACCCACAGGGAGCTATTTGTTACCTGGGTGGAGGCAAAGCCCCCGTAGGCATTCTGCTGACTGGCCATCCATGCCACAATGCCAGCTGCAATTGTCATGTCCCCTGCATGCACCCGAGGCTTAGAGAGGTATGCCAGGAGCACATAGGCTGTCAACTCTATGTCCACTGACTGAGTACCAGGCCAGAATTCCGTGGAAGCCGGAGAGCTTGGCTTGGGACTCCAGTGGATTTGTCCTCCTGCAGAATGAAAGAGAAGAATGCAGGCTATCTGGAGAGGAATATAATTGGTTGGATTCACAGGAAACAAAACCCGGAGTGCTTTCAGGGCTCCTTCAGCTCATCCCTGCACTGAGCCCAGCATTGTTTTCTTCAGTTTATTCTCCTGGGCTTCATCTGGTCTTAGCTCACAGATTCTTACTTCCTGCCTCAAGAAGGTCTTGGAGTCTTCCCACTGAGGAAACTCTTCCTGATAAATCACCCTCTCAGCTTGTGAAAACACCTACTGTATTCTCAGTCACAGTGCAGTTACTACTCAAATATGTACAAATACATGCATCATTTTTAACCACTCCAGCTTAACTACACATTACTCCAGATCCCAGCAGGTGAACAAGAAGCATTACCACAAAGAGCAGTCAGCACCTGATTTGATGGCCTGCTCCTCCAGTTTGTACAGCAGCTCCTGGGTTGTCTCATAGTCCCCGGCCAGGGCAAAGGCATAGGCCAGCAGGGCTTCCGTGTAGATGTTGGTGATGTTATGAACTGCATGCTGCAGGCAGCGGAGGGTAGCCTGCATCAGCTTGCCCTGCATTGGGAGAAGAGACACTCTGACAGGGGCAAAAAAGGGCAGGGGTGCTCATTCCAGGGAGCCAGGCTGTGTCTTCCTGATGTAGTTCCAGAGAAACACATTAAATTGCACAGTCACTTGAGGAAACAGTGCAGGACCAGTGTGTGCTGGGAGCCCTAGCCACCAAGCACTATCGTACCATACCAGTTTTACAGTGCTGTCTCTTTCGAGGAAGAACTTGACAGTTTGGCTGAATATTGGCTCCCTCACAGCAGTTCCCTACCTGTTCCTGGCCGGGAGATTGACAGCATTATGGGCTGAGCAGTGTCTAGGCATGGGAGAGTACAGGAGAGCAGGAGCAGCGGGAGCATGCTCACCTTCAGTGGCTGACCCAGCTCCAGCAGTGCTGCAGCAACATATGCCCCGAGGGAAATCTCATCATCCACGCTGCCCTGTGAAGGGAAAGCACCTTTCACCCTAAGTACTGTTTCCCAGTGACTCCACAGGACCGTATCATATTCCCAGCCCCATAACCTGCTCTCTTCAAGGCTGGTTGCACAGCTTGCAGGAGTGACTTTTCAGGATCCTCTGGGATCACACTATCTTTTGCAGTCACAGCATCCATCCAGCCATTTCCCAGCTGTGCTGCGTGGCTTGGCCCTCATTTACCTTTAGGGAGGAGTGAAAGAGGCTCCCTTTGGTGGCAAAGCAGCCACTGGGAAGCTGGTTTTTCTCTAGCCAGCGTATGGCATCCTGGATGTTCCTGTCATCTATATAGATGTATTTTCTGGCTTGGCTGAAACTCTTGACTACAAAAGCTGTCAGCCTAGGAAGAGGATGAGTTGCAAGAGAAGACAAACACAAAAAGGACAAAGATAAAGTCAAAGGCCTCCTGGTGCATGTCCCTGAAATTAACACTGACATAGTGGTGTGCAAAACAAGTCACTTGTGTACAGAAAGGCAAGCTTAAAGTGGAAATGGTCCACAGTCTCTGCAGCCACAAATGTACTATGCATGTACTTTACCCAGTCATTTCACAAGTGAAAAACCCCTTACCCCTTCTACCTTATCTGTTGCTCTTTGCCTCCCTCAAATACTTTGAGACAATACTGAATTTCCCGTTTTCTTCCTCCCTTCCTTTCTCTATTTCTCTCAGCCCAGACAACACAGGGTCAAGCTGGGCCAACGCAGATCTTTCAAACTCTCCCAAGCAATGCCCTCCCTGGGGAGACAGTTCCTTATTGCTCTTCCCTGATCTACCGCTGGTCAGGATGTACCTTGGCTGCCAGAATACCACCAGCAGTAGGTGGTGCTGTCTGTGGGGCAACAGCATGGCCATAGAGTCGAAAATGGACCTCCTACTCCCTGGGACCACATCTTTGCTGTTACATTTTCCCAGAAACTCTGCAGGCCTGCTTCACTGCTTTTTCAAGTGGCTCGAGTCCCCCAGTCTGTCTCCCTGATAGAGAGTTCCTGGAGTCTCCAGCCAAAAGAAGAAGCACACATCCTAACAGCATTCCCAGGCACATCAGCTGCTCTGGCCCACACAGCTAAAATCAGGAGTAAGGGATATTTGCAGTGCTTACCAAGTGTTCCCTTCCCCATCCTGCTGTCCAAAGACACTGTAGGACCCATCTCTGTGCCTATAAAGGAGCTGCATCTGGTACCCTAGGGAATGGGAACAGTGATAAGCGCACCACAGTAACACAGAGGGGCCAGCATTGACAAAGTGAGTGCAAGGGCAAGAGCTGTGGGTAGACTGGACACTGGGGAAGGCAGAGGAGCAAGGTGGGTCTGTTGTACGTGCCATTGCGCAGGAATCCTGTTGCCCTCTCCTTGATCTCAAGGGTCAGCTGCCTTGTCTTCTCCAGGTACTGCAGCACATAGACAATGGGGGCAAACAGCACCATGTTCTGCTCCCCGCAGCCGTGGGGCAACTGCACCAGGTGGCCCATGTTCTGCAGTGCCATCCCCATGAGGTCACCTATGCAAGGGTATGAGAAACAAAGCAAGCGTAAGTATGATTTGAGGTGTTTCTTAGCCCGGTAGTGGATAATTACCTCAGCACGTGATAAAAACACCGGAGAGAGGAGGAAAGAGGAGTGCACAAGAGAGTGCAGGATGGAGAGTGGTGACCGTTTTGCCATTTCCCACTCTTGCATCACGGTGCAGGGTGACCACGGTATGGATTTCCTGAGGAACTTTTCCTTTGCAGTCTGAAGGGCTCCAACCATAACGAGTACTATCTGTAAAAGGCTATGAGCAGAGCTGCGGTTGCTCAGTGTGTGTCACACAGACAAATATTAAAGCACTTAGGGAAAGGCTGACATATTTCTGGTCCTTGGCCAGCCCTGTTCTACTTGGCCATATGTCAAGAGTCAAAATGTCAGTAAGTTAGCAGGGGTGCTAGTCAGATGGTGTGAAGGTGTCTGTATGTCCTCCAGCCAGCCAGAAAATGTTAGTATTCAGTTTATCCCTTTGGAGTTCTATTGCATAATATCCATGGCTACTTATGCCAGGCCTAGCTTCATACCAATTCTGCTATGGGGGCAAATGAGTCCAGTGCAATAAGTGTTTCAAACGGTAGGTATGTCTGGTCCCATAGCCTCTCCAAAGTGTTAATCTGTGACTTAGTAATGCTGAAAATTGTTTCTTCTCTCCAGAAGCTTTTGTTGTAGCAGCAAAACTTAACAAGGAGACAAGATGGTTACGAGCTTTGCTGATTATATTTACAGAGTATTAGGCAAGTTCCCAAAGTCCCATCAAAAATAAAGACCTAGGATCTCTGCTCCAAAGTTCTAGCTAGACAAAGGATTATTCTCTTCTGCAGTTTACTTTTGTCATGAATCCTAAATGTTAATCCACAAATCTGAAAGCCTGGTGTTGGCAAACCTTGCAGAGAATAAACAGAGCACCCTCTCTTTGGAGCAGTTTCATGTCAGATGGGTCCCCTGGCACCATCACCAAGCTAAGCCTTGCTCATCTGTAACAGCAGCCAGTGAGCCCACAGCAGGAATCACTTACCTGAGATGGAAATCGAAGCCCTGGTAGACCCCTTTACTACATTTTCAGGGAGGTGAAGGGACACAGGTTCTTCGACCACGTTTCCTGAAAGAAATGGGTGCAGCATGACAAAATCAAGCCAAATCCATCTAACTGAAGGACAATACTGGCACAGATAAATGGGACACTGCCTACATCCTGCTCACACTGACTGCTCCCTACAGTCTGTCCCAGTCATCACAAAAAACTCTACGGCCTGGAAACTTCTCAGATTAGAAGAGGGGTGAGAGCCGCTGGGTGGCCTGAGGGACCGTTGAGCTTCACAAGCCAATCTGCTGCGCTCCACAAGAATCACAACTGGTCATCACTCAGCAGCTAAACTGAGCCTCATCCTGGGGAGACCTTCAATGCTGCAGGGGCAGGGTGGCAGGGTTGAAGAGGCTCTCACTAGTGTCTATCAAGCCCAGGAATTCCCAGGGGCTGCAGTATGGGAAGGAGACGAGAGAACAGCATTTTGGCACCTATACTCAGTGGCAAATTCAGTAGGACAGCACATGTAAAAGTAATATTCCTTGTTCTTTCTTGTCTAAAAGGAAGCAAAATTTGCTACGTGGAAAATCACTTGAGAATTCTTCCATCAGACCTCCCACAGTTTAGTTCTATTCTCAGTTCTGGTTATTTTAGGTTGCAGAACCCACTCAGGCTGTCCACATACCTCCTCTCGGGCACAGAAGGGAGCTGAAAGACTTCTCCACTAACACACCTTCTGGCTGCCAGGGCAGGAGCATGAACATCAGACAGGAGGAACAAGAACAAGCATGAAATACCCAAAATTTCCTAGCAAGTTCAAGTCTCAATTCAGTGGTTAGTGCCCAGGCTGTCAGGGACTCCATCCTCCTCCCCTCTGTCAGGCCTGCACTACCAGAGCCTTACAGCTCAAGAGAGCAAGAGCAAGCCTGAGGGACAGGCCTCTCTGGTCAGTGAGCAAATATAAAAGCTCATGTTCAGTGATTGATTGAGCAGTGAAACACAGGCATGATATATGAATGTAACTCAAGGAGGACTGCCACAAGAAGGGAATAGGCTTGGCTAGTCCTGGGGGGAACAAGGCAAACTGAGCCCCAGCCTTGGTATGCTAATGCTGGCCAAAATATGAGGAGAGAAAACCACTTAGATGAGTTCAGCCTCCCTTCCCCAGGGGCAGAGCTACCCAGACAGAGAAGCAGGCCCTCTCTCATACTGACCCGGACCAGCAAGTGTTTGACCAGCATATGCCTCCGCTTCAGGGTAGATGGCAAGGGCTTCTTGCCCCCACAGCGTGGCGTGGTGTCCAGTACCTCTATCCTCACTGTGATATTCAAAGTCCCTAGCAAATAAATTGAACAGAGCCTGTTTATTATACCTGTGGCCAGTTAGAGTCAACTTGAGTTAACTGAGAGTGGTCTGAGATGCTTGGGGTAGCTGGTCTTCATAGCCTCAGGGGTTTGGCTGGTAAAGGTGAGCCAGCCAGTACCAATGGCTTTTTCAGACACCCCCAGCATGAGGGAACTAGGTCACCTAACTAACAGGTGACTTCATTACACTACAATATGACTGTAACAACACAAGGTCCAAAAGACCATTGGATTGTACCCTTCTTACTGCATCTGAAGCACAGCACCAGCCATACCATGTTCCCACACATACATTCATGCAGTCCCTTCAGCCCCAGCCTCCTTGAGAGTTTTCCATGCCACCTATTTAGTCCCTGCCCTCTCTGGTGAGCCTGTCTAAGGAGAGAGAATGAAAGCAGACATAATGGATCACATGCTTGAGCCACTAAGAACAAACTTTGGGATCCAAGGGATGCAAGGCCCTGTCAGTTTCTCTGCACCTCCCACTCCCCCTCACTTCAGTTTTAGGGTTCCCCATCTTCGCAGCCATACCCAGCTGCACTGCTGTCACATTCCACAAGAAGGTCTTGGATTCCTCTGCACATAGACACTCCTTATCCCTGCAGGTCCGGCATGGCTCTACCTGGAAGTCTGAGGGTTTAGCCAGGGCCACACTGATCTAAGGGAATGACAGATGCAAGTGAGTAACTGGGCAACTCAGGAGCTCGGTACAATGCGCTCCACAACTGGATGGCATGGGGAATCTGCCCCACATGGGCACACACCTGCATGCACTGCTGTAGGTAGTTGAAGACGGTAGCTTTCAGCACAAAGGTCTCTCCTCGGATGATGGAATATGGCAGTGGCACATCCACAAAGAAGGGTTGGACTGTTCTGAGGCTCGTAGCCGGGGCAAGGCCAAATCCCCTCCCAGCCAAGCAGAATGTTTTGACTTTCCAGGCTGCAGCAGCAGCAGGTGCTGTGACAAGGATGCTCCTGCTGCCGTTGGAGCTGAGAGGGAAAGAGCACTTACATGAAGAAATTCATCCCATTCCACTGGAGTGAGGAGGGCTCATGGCCCTGGGTGAGGGGAGTTACGCTGATCCTCATGCTTGGATCAACCTCTGGTAAGTCACCAATGACTTATGTTCCAGTGGCTCACAGCGAGCAGTTTGTTCACTAGAGTCATTTAAACCCTGCCTAAATGACATCAGCAACGCCTTCATACTCTTCTTCTGAGCAAGACGCTACCCAAGCATTCCAGTTGCATGTACTCACTTAGCAGCAAGGTGTCTGTCAGTCAACAGCATGACATCTGGACACCAGCAGCACCATATTCTCCTGAGTGCTGATTCATCAGTCTTAGCCTAAGTACTGTGAACAAGGGCTACAACTTTAGCTGGTGCACTCACCAAATTGAGAGGTTAGTAAAGTGCACCCTGTGGCACTTGGTGGTTTGGTCTGAAAGAGTATTGCTCTTTCCTAAACTTGTGTAGGCTTCAGTGCTGCACCTCAGAGTCTACTAGTCCTTCAGTTTAACACACTACAAATGCAGGGAAGAGCCACAGAACTCATATGCAGACCTCTCTTACACCTATGGCTGACCATTTGTAAAGTCATCACTTACCCAACAGAGAACAGATTCCAGATCCAAGTTTCAGGGAAATAGTGGTGCAGTCTTCCATGGGCTGTAAACCGGGGTTGTTCCTTAGTGATTCTTTGGTCTTCTGTAGGAAGTCCCCCTGAAAGAAAGAATAAGGAGTCCCACCAAAGTGGGAGAAGTGAGCCCTGTCAATGGCAGACAGCCTAGCACAATGGCAAGAGGCAAAGCAAGCAATAAAAGAGACATGGGAAGAGTCTGGCAGAGGAAAACACAAGAGAGTGGGATTATGTGGTAAAAGAGGGAAAATAGGAAGGGAAAAGAGAGTGAAAACAGGAGAAACATCTTGCAGTGAGCTGGTTGCAAGTTTTCCAAGACGAGGTTAAACAAAACCCCTTGCTGACCTGACCCAGAATTGATGCAAAAGAGACAAGAGAGCCATTTTAACCAACGCTTCTGTAATTCTGTGAATAACAATACTGTTTGCTGGTCTGCAGAATACTCACGACCCTCTGCAGGCAATGATTTCAATATCAGCAGGTGTGTAAGCCATCCTAGTATGACTACCTAGTGCAAACTCACACAGAGGAAGGAAGTGACTGTCCCTGCAGATGCAGGCAAGGAAGGACACACAGCCTGTGGGATAGTCACTTGGAAAGAGATACTAGCCCATATTAGGGGTTGTGTGTCCCAGGAAAGGAATGCCATCTTTCAGTGTCAGGTATTGATGTTCTTCAGAACTCTTTTTATAGGGTTTTCCTGCTGAGGCTGGAATGCTGCTCCAGTAGGAGCTGTGGCATCACTCCTGCTCCTCTTCAGAGAGCCAAACTTCAGCAGCAAACCCAGACTGCTCTTCCATCTGGGTGATCACATGTCCCAGGTAGGCTGAAAGTACAGCTCACCCATGGCTGGCTTCCTATCTGGCCGGTGAAAGCACTGGGACGGCTTCTTCACTACAAGGTTTGAAAAGATCTTCAGCCCCATGTTCTGTTAGGAAAAGAAGGAGGACAAGGGAGGCAGTAATGCATCTGTAAGGAGGTCACTAAACCACCAACTCTCTTCTGGGGAACACTCAGGTGTCTTGTTCATCTCAATTCATTTCCGGTGGCAATGGCACAGAACAGAGGTGCCAGTGTCCTGACCCATCCTTTAATGTATGCTGGAGGGAATAGCTGGATGAAATCCCAAGGTTGTGACATGGGCCTGTCCACAAACACAAGAGGTGTCTCTATGATGTGCAAGAGCCTCCAAGGATGCATCTGTATCACTAAATAAAAGAGGACGGGGTCTGATCCCCAGGCCCAAGGCCAAATGGCACTGCCTGTGTTGCGTCCATGCTGCTTAAGGCTAGCCTTTTCTAGATGAGATGATATGCCTTAAAAACACCAAGAGATCTGCCTGAGAACATCCCAACCAAATAGTGCCAGAGATCAGGCTAATAACTAAGCTATGTCAGTTATCTGTGATCTAATGCTTGGGTCACTCCCTGTCTCTCTTTTCTCTGACACTTTAAACAAACAGGACACAGCCCAGGACCTCGCTCCCAAGCCAGAAAGCTGGGTTTTACTGGTCCAGGATCTTGCTTTCTGCATCTGTGGAGGGGAATACTCGTAATGGGATTATACATCTCTTGAGACAGCATAGCTGTCAGTACAGACAGCAGGGGCTGTCTGAAGAGGGCAAGGCCTACTCAGACTGAGGGGGGAGAAAGAGAAATGCCCATAATGTCAACAGCTCTGGGAAAAATCACAAGATGATTACCCGGAAGAGGTTAAAGATGTCAGGCTGAAAGGCATGCTGTGTCTTCCCCCCTAGCAGAGATGATGTGGACTGGGGCTGAACACAGCGATCTGAATGCTCTTCTACTTGGGCAGGGTATCCATGTTGGTAGGCAGTAGGGAACAATCCATAGACCTAGGGAAAATCACCGTCAGGCAGGGATTAGGCAAGGAGCAGATACCTCCAGATGCTGCACTATACCTTCCCGTAGAATACATATCTGTTCCTGGCCATCTCCCAGGCAAACCCCACTTTCTCCTCCATACAAAGTCCTCTTCATCCATTAGCCTCTGGTTCCCCCTGCCACAGCCCCTGCCCGCCTCCCCCAGCTTGTGCATCACTCCTGGTTTTTGTCTGATTGCACACTCACCATCTGGCTTGTCAGCTCACTCTCTGGTCTCACACGGAACATGTTTTCATCCACTGCCTGTACTGCACACAGGGAGCCGGGGGCTGCCTGCAGCTGGAGCTGCACTGTTGACCCTGGGTGGGCTTCTTTAGCTGTGAAACCCACCTGGACCTTGAGCAACACACCAAGAAAAGAAATGTGAACAAGAGAGAAAGGGAAGTGAGGAGACTGACAGAGTCTGCCCTGCTCAGCCACTGCTAGGAACAGGTCACTGCTGAACCTTTCCTGGTCCCTGGTCATTGTGCTGCATTCATCACCTTTCTCTCTTCTCCCCAGTTCTCTCTTTGAAGGATCTGAGGGTCTGGTTCCCTCAGGCCTGCTGATTCCTGCTTGTCAGCTTTCCCCCAGCCGCAGGAGTGAGTCTCACCTTATTTTCAAAGCACAAGGCAACATCAAAACGGATGCTGTCAGCTGTTATCCCTCCACTGGGGAAGATAGCATACACCACTAAGGAAGGTGATGGGGTCAAGTCAGCAGTGAAGGTCAAAGGGATGGAGAAGGAGCCCTTCAACACTAAGGAAGGAAAAGCAAAGTGCTTTCATCACAGCCACATCAAGATCTCCTGCCCTCCCCCTTTTCCCTGCTTCTTAATCCCACAATGTCAAACCAATTCCTCCTGCTGCTCTGTCTGCCCTCTCCCTTCATTTTTGACCCCATGTGCCCCATCTTCCCACAGTTCCTCCCAGTCCCTCTTCTCATCATTTTTCCCCTCATTCTGCCCTTTCAGCCTCTTCCAGGTGACACAATTGCTTCCACAGCTCCCCCTACCCCCAACCCCCAGCCCTCCTCATGACCTAGAGATTCAGGGAATTTGGGAGACACCCTGGCAACTCTCACTGTTCAGCCTAGACTTGTCCAGCTGCTGCAGACTTACTGTTCAGCTTCCCAACCTGGACAGTCCTCTGGCCCCTGACAACAATTCCAGTCTTCCCAGTGACCTGTGGGAGGAGAGACTCGCAATGAGCCCATTGCTGTTTGCCACTGAAGCACAGTCACACTCATGTGCATTTTGCCCTCCTAAGCAACCTCAGAAATAAACTATGGATCCAACTCAACCCCCACCTCAGGACCAGCAGATTAACAGATATCACAGTGTGAGAGGAGAAGCTTTAACATGTGATATTCTGGTCTGGTCTGTCCAGTAAGGACAATGGATGGGTAGTGGGTTCACTGGAGATAAGTGGGAGACAGTTAAGGTGTTACTCTTCTAGTAGGCAGGTCTCCAGACTGGACCAAAAGCTATTTCCACTGAGCACCTGTTTGATACCCAGAGTGAAAAAGTGATGCCCCATTCAGTTTCAAAGGGAGAAGAGTTTGACAGCGGAACCTGCAGCCTTGGTGGAGGCTAAATGTGTGATGGACTGCAAAAGTAGAAGCCTCCTCCCACCCATGGAGGTGACTGGGGCCCTGATACCAGGGCCTCCAGGCTGAGCTATATGGGGTGTAGTGCTCACCCAGTTCTCCAAGAGCAAGTTTTTCCTGCCATTCCTTCAGTGATGACCTAAGTTACAGCCTCATTTCATTGGGGTCTGGTTGCATTAGTGCAGCCTTTCCCCCCAGGTTCTCTATAACTCACGTAGTATACAAAACCGATGCGGCTGGTGTTTTCTCCCAGGTCATCCCGGCTAAGTGTGAAGGTCACCTGGACATTCTGCTTCAGCCCGCAGGGCAGTGTTTCTGTGAGTGGGTATATGTCCAGGAAGCTTTTGGTTGTGACATGGAAGGGCTGCAGGTGATGGAATGCATTTGTGTAACTGATGTCTGTTTTTCGAGGCGTGTGTGAGAGATCCTCTAGTGTGAACCTTCCCTGAAAGGGGACCAGAGACACACAGAAATCAAGAGTTTAATGACAGCTTCAGTGCTTTGATGTCATCAGCTTGGTTTGGGAAAGGCTGTTGCTTGGTGCCTTCCTGCTGGCTCTGCCCAAGCCTGAGCTGGCAGGGGACTGCAGGGCGGGGGGGGGGGAGCACTGGCAGAGCTCATGAAGTCTCACTTTCCCATACACAGAGGTGGGATTTACCTCCAAAGAGACTGATGAGCTGTTCCAAGCAGTTGTGTCTAGGTTGAACGATGCTGTTCCACTTCCATCTGTGATGTATGTTTTGATAAACCGACGCCTCATGAACTTTATCACAAGGTAAACTTTTCTGTTTTTCATACTATTCCCATAGTGATCCTGAAGCTTTATCTGGTGACAGCACAGTGAGGCAGAAAGCCCAAAGTCAGATATTACTTCCAGTGTCATACCCAAAACTTTCCTCCCTCTGGCAAACATAGAGCCTCCTGAGTAGGTGGCCTTAACTTCAGTCTGGCCCAAGAAGACTACAGAGAGCACAGGAGACCTATAAAACTCCCTTATTTCTAAAGTTAAGTTGAGACTGATTAAAACCTGACCGCTCCAAAGGGGTCTGTGGCTAGAGCGTGAGGAGCTCATGCTGAGGAATCCTTGTATCCCAGCATCCCTGTTGAGACATCACTTATCCCTCTCAGCAGAAGCTGGAGAGGTAAACACATCAGGGAATCTGAAATGTAGAAACTGGAGCTGTACTGTCAAGTAATGTGACACACTGCAAAGTAAAACACTCTGTCTGGGGAACAGGAAATGCTTTGGGTCACCAAAATTTCCTAGACACTGAATTCCTTGGCAAATGAGGGTAGGGAAGAAGATTGGAAAAAAAAAAATCACCTTCCCTTTATAGGGTACTCCAGGGATGTAATATGCGTTTGGTGTCTCAAACACTGCCCTTGCAGCTGTTCTGGAGATGAGGATTTGGCTGGAGGTGTTGATCTGCACCCCTGTTGGAACGAACACAGAGTGCAACAGAAGCAGGATCAGTACTGGAGGTGACTACCACATCCTAATTTAATCTCACTTTGTTATTCCCAGCCCCTCCAAGCAGGGTGTCTCAAACTTCCTTCCCCAACAGCATCACCCTTCAAGGTTTGAGGGCTGTTCCTGTGGTAGCTCCTTTAGCGGTCCCCAAGCCGCTTTCTGGCCTCACAGACCATGCTCCCAACCACACCTCACCCACCTGCTGCTGACAGAGCAGCTCTGTAGGCTCAGCCAGTTCCTGGGGCAGGACTGCTCTCATGTCCTGCAATGGTCCCAGCACCAGTGGAGGAGACGCAGAGGTGTGCCCACCTTGACCATCACACCCCTAGAATGGTCCCTTGCACCATTGCACCTCCTCTGCTGAGCTCCTGGGTACCTGTGCCTGTCTCCATGAGAGAGGCTTCTGCATAGAGCTTGCCGTCTTCCTCACCCAGAGCTAGGTTGAAAACTGACGTGCTTACAGAAGGCATGAAGCACCCCTTGCTCGTAGTCTGCAATAGGAAGTGGTAGATATTATTTGGGACTGGGGAGAAGGGAAGGAGTCATATGTAGAAGGTACTTCCATTGTAACTGTGGACTGCAACAATAATGTGGATGCATATATAGATAGATACAGTTCACACTTTACATTCTGTATTTTCTATTTTATATGCATGAATACGTGCAATTCATATTGGAGTAATATAAAACAAAACACACATCACAGTTTTATCCCAGCTACAATGCTGGCAACTTTCCAGCTTTAGTAGAAAACTGAAGACTGGACTAACTGGCTCACAGAGCAAAGTTATGAGAGTTTTAATAAATATAGCTAGAAGAACTGCAGAATCAAAGGCAAATTCAAAGTAACGAAATCATTTCCAAAGCTGGGAGGTTACAACTACAGTAATGAATCATAGTGACAAAGCGTGACAAAATGACAAAGCATGAAAAGTTTTCAACTGTATACGTACAAGGGATAAGCCCGCCTATGAAGTACTTTGTTAGGAATGGAAAGACGTAATAGGAGAAGTATAAAAATACACAATGTGTAAATAGATAAAAAGAGAAAACAAAGTATAAAAGCTATTGTGTGACTTGGCTGTAGAACTAACCCTGTCTCCACCATACATTAGTGTCCCTGTGCAGCTCCAGAACAGGTTCCCCTTAAGCAGTGATTTTGCAACTAAAGAAGCTCTATCCATTTCTGGCAAGTTACGCTTCTTTCCAGAAAAGAAAACTGTATTTCTCTGTGAGATTCCTCTTTTCCAAGCCTTATCATTAATGAAGTTACAGAGAAGAATTTCCGGGGAGTAAAGGCTTCTCTGTGGGTCTGGGCAGCAACAATTGCATTCATTGAGTGAAAACATTTACCTACTAGTGTACCTATACATTACAGAGGTTGGCAAGTGTTCCTACATAGCAGCTAATTCTGTTTACTAATTGACACTTAGTCCTGTGTGGAGCCCCTTCACTACCCATGTATCTTCCAGGATTTTACTCACCGGACCACTGTATTCCCTACAGATGTCCTTGCTGGAATTCTGAAGACGTCTCCTTGCCTTCTGGCACAAACTGACCCTCATGGTCCCTTGCACTGCTTTCCCATAGCTGTACCTGCAAGGACACCGCCAGAGGAGCTGCTGAGCAGATGAGCTGTGGTTTTTGCTCCACATAGGTGGCCTTCCTGATGAAGGTCTTAATGCAGGTGGCATGCAGGCAGGCATAAGTAAAAACATAGTACACTGTCTGGTCAGGGAGTGCAATAGCACAACACTGTGTCCAACAGAGGCAGAAACAAAACATAGACAGGAAAGGACCCATCTTCTCCAAAGGTCTCCCACTTTTGGTGGCTTCCTTCCTGGAGCTGCAGGTGCACACAGAGAGCTGACCTGAGCTGATGTGCCCACACAGCACAGAGCACAGTGAAGATGCTAGCTCAGGTGTGAAAGCAGTAGAAACCCATGTACCTGCAGACAGCAACAGCAAATGCATGGTATGGAAGTAATGGAGCCCTCAGACTTGCCTCATCATGGCCTTTTCTCATGGTCTGGACTCTTGTTTCCACCATCAGACCTGCTCTGCTATTGTTTGCAAGGTACAGCAGAAGTGTGTCCTTATCAGTGCGCACATCTCCCCTTCCTGCCTTGCTGCTTTTCCTTGCTTTGACTCCTCTCTGGCTTTCCCTTTAGAGCAATACTCTGACAGTATCAGTAACAGAAAAGCACCTATGACCCATCATGGGGATGCAGAGCGCTGTACTGCTTTTTACTAGAGTTTCATACGGTCTGATTTTAAATGTCCCCATTAATGAGAAATTACGTCACACCAGCAGCTAAGGCATACCAAAAGTCTCTGGACTGCCACCAGCCCCAGTTGAGATCACCTCCTTTATCTGTCTCCACAGCGCTTTCCAGATCATTCTCCTTCCTCCTTCATACTCATGCCATCTGAGATCATGCCTTCCTTCACACCCTCATCTGCTCACTTTCTGCTAATGGCTATATAACTAGAGAAACCTACCTGCTGCTTCTAAGAAGGTGGTTCGGCAGTGTGTAAGTGAGAGGGAGCAGCATAACCTTCTGAAGAACCACCAGTTCATGCTCCTTTACCTCAGCGGGTCAGTCCCATATCAGATACATGTTTTTCCCCACACAAGGTCCCTTGATGCTGGACAGACAGCTTCCAGAGCTTGCCTAGAACAAGTCTTCCTATAGCTGGATGGTCTTTCCCAAGTGTAGCTTATGTACCACTTCCCTAAGGAAGAACCCATCAGTTTGACTCTTACAGTATTAGGGATTCCTTAAAAGGAATGACGCTGTTTGGCCCTTCTTGATGGATTTAATTAAAAGGAGACACACAGAAGGAGAGACACAGGTTTGTTGATTTCTTTCTTTTCCCCTGAACATCCTCCTTACCTGCCACACACACGCAGTGGGAAAGTTCTATCTGTAGCATAAATCTGAGCTGGTCCCTCGAAGAAAACATCAAACTTTTGCAACACTGGAAGAAAACCCACAGAGTTACTCCATCAAAGGCTACAGGCTACATAGACATGGGATGACAAAAGTGTTTCTGTAAGGTGGGGTTCCCATGAAAGGACATGTTCATGAGGGAAAAGAAGGGCTAACAAACAACAGGGAAACCAAAGAAAGAAACCCCTTTCCACCCACCCCCCCAAACATACAAACAGTCTTGCAGAGGTCTTTAGTGTATTCTCACTTTGTGCCAGCCTAGTTGTTAGCAGATACCTGCTCCAGGAACCTCCAGCACAACCTCCTCTGTGTACATTTCTGGTGTTGCCCACTCTATAGATTGTGTTCAATCCTAGCTTTCAGGCAGTAAATAACAGTTTACAATGTTTGGCTATATATTGTTATACAGACAGAAACATGCGAATTTTCCCACCCTAGTTTTTGCTCTCCACGCTCCATCTTACCACGTTGCTCCACCTTAAAGGTACTGGACACTTTGGAGTTCACCACACTGATGGTGTAGGTCCCCAGAGAGAGTTCATCAGCTAACTGGAAAGAGAGATCTGCGATGCCCTGTTTTGGTCTCACATCCAGCCACTGGCCAATCCGACTGTGGTTTGGGTCCTGCAGTCCAAGGGATGGAAAGAAGAAGCAGTCAGGGTTCAGAGCCTTTCACTGATTGCTGCTGCTTTTTTCCTAGATGGTGCTGAAGTGACCCAAGTGCTGAAGCACAAAGAGAAGAGGTGAACCCAACCCACCCAGGATTACTCTACGCTGTACTGACATTGATAAAGAAGTTATGAAAGGTCTTGATATTTAGACTCTCTAGTCGTACATAAAGATCAAGTGTAAGAGTTAGCTGAAGCCTGTAGAAATGGATGGAAGTTGAGCCATTTGGATTGTCAATGCTTGCTAACAAGAAGAATGTGGCAGATTATGCATGTGCATGTATATACACAGAGTTTAAGAAAAGGAAGTTGACTTAGTAAGACAGTGGCCTAGGTATTATCCATACTGAAGTACCCCTCCTCGTAATACCTGAGGAGTCTGAAGCACCCACCTGGACTTCCACCACAGAGTACTGCAAAGCAAACGGACAGCAATGTCAGACACCAGCATGACAAAGCAACCTTCATATCAACTTCTTTTACCCACCCAGCCTGTATGCTATGACAGCACCACCAGTCCCAAACATTACAAAAGAATGAGCTTGATCCTACTAAACCCAGGAGAATAACTTTGAAGTAGTAAGGAAAATATGCAACATTTCATGTTGCTATTCTTTGGATTTGCTTTTTGATCCCTAAATGTTTAAGATGTTTTTGATCCCTGAGTGTTTAAGATGCACTCTGATAGGAACTCTACAGCTGTGAATGCTAGAATTTGTAATTTAAAAAAGAAGAAAAATAGGGAGACTCACAAATATTACCATCCCAAGTTCATAAATATTAGAAAGCACCCGTTTTGTAACATTAATCGCAAAAATTAGCAAAACCTGCATCACCTATAAGAAGAATACACCCCACATTTTCCTGTAAAATCCCTGGTCTAGGAGGTAAGGCTTGGAGATGTGAATTACTGATGACTGCAGCTGACAGTAACAGGGAGGGACAAAGAAGGACATACTTCAGCCCCTTGAGGCCTATTAATTCTCTGATTTTTCTTATATCACTGCAGCTATCAGGAAGCAGCAGTGGTGACGGACATATTTGGAGCACATGGCATAAGGAGGCAGGAGCAGGGGCTTGGGAGAGTAATTTGTCTGTAAACAGAAGGCCACATGTTATTCACAACATTCATCATCCTAAGCTTCCATGCGAGTTATCACAGGCAGCTCTTTTTTCATTGAAACAAAACAAAAGTGCAGGTTAACTATTTTCATAACATGAATCTAATGCTGATGATGGAAAAAAAACCCAGCACCCGTGTTCTCTTCAACCCATCTAATTTACAATGTATTATAGCTTTAATGCTGCAGTGCACATAAGCCTCATAATAACTTTGGTTAAACATGAACTCTTTTGAATTTTCATCACAGCATTTTTCTAATGCTAATTTCCTTATACATAGACATTGAACATTTATGGTCAAATGTCATCATAAACCGATTTTGGGCATAGAAACAAATGCATTGCTTGCTCTGTTTTCTAACCAATATAAGAGATAAGCCCGATATCTTATCTCTTATATTAGAAAGGAGAATGTGATCCTAGGCCCTCATCAATAGCCCGAAAAAAGATGAAATGCAGTCAGCAATAAAGAAGCTGGGAGGACCTCTCCCTTTATTTCAGCCTTGAAGGGTCTGATCCAACTTTCTGCTTACGTGTACCCTTCAGGATTTATTTGTCATGGCATGAATTCCTTAAACTGCTTGAGGACAGAGGAGTGTGAAATAGCCACAGCTTCTGGCTGCAGGTATAATTGCTTCCCATAGGAAGATGCTAGTCTTGTGGTTTCCTGGCTAACACATATGCAAGCCTCTGGCAACTTCTCACTCCCTTGACACAGGGAGCATGAGCTGCTGACGGCAGCAAGCCAGTATGATTTGGTCATACTGTTTTCTCTCTTCTCTTTTTTATGATTGCTTCATCTATACCCTTCCCCGTATCCATTTTCTTCAGACTGTGCAGATGCATCACAGCTTGCTTCTGGCCCTCCTGCCACCCTTAGGTGCAACACACTCCACACAGCACTGAGCTTCCCAGTGCTGCGGGAGGGCATCTTTATGTCTGGCTAAGCCTGTGCACAACCTGTCTGGTAACTGCACCCACGGCCGGCAGCCCACAGATGTCCCCAGGAGCCCTGGAGGGAGGAAGGATGGTCAGGTTCATGCAGCTCCAGGGTTGCCCTGTACTAACTCAGTTAGCAGGGGGGGCTGGCACACTCCCCACCAGCAGCACCAACCCTCCCACCAGCCAGTAGCTGTCCCATGAGAGCAACAGCAAAGCCGATGGCAAACGGGTGCTGCTGTCCCCACTTTAGTAGAGGGTTGGTGTTGGCTGCCCTGACTGCCGCAGGGATTGGGGTTGTCTCAAGTCTCCACGGTGTGGGGCTGGCAGAGAAGGCAGAACTGGCAGAGGGAGCCCAGAGACTTCTCACCTCCACTTAGACAGGCTTTACCTTCTTGTTAACAGGAGAAAAGTCTCGGGTCAGTGTCACGATCCGAAATTTCACTGAAGGGAGAAAGTGGAGCACATTACAGATACATAGCACATAAACATATAGCACATTATAGAGTGTGTCCAGGAACAGACTTGCCCTGCAATTGCCTTTCCCCAGAATCACATCTCCTCACACAGCTCTACCAGCAGCCCCACGCCTGCCCTGCAGCCCCACTTACTCTTTCCTCAGCCCTGCATACCACCTCTTTGCCCAGATGTGTAGCAGCAGCACAGCGGCCAGCCTCACATCTTTCCCACAGGCTACATCTGGGTTCCCTTCATCCTCAGTGTGAGCACACCAGTCCTGGTGAGAAGACCATGTTCGGGTCTGCTCCCTCTTGAGCCAGCTCTACTCCTAGAGCATGTGAAACCAACCTTTCCAGTCCCCTCCCACTCCTAAATCATGGTGCACAGGTACACCTCTCCAGACGGCAGTAGATGCCTTCCCCTTCTGTACCCATGGAGGCCACATGACACAATGCACCCTGCTCATGGGAAACTGGGAACGAAGTCCAGGCAGGTCAAGGCAGGGAAACTGTTGGGGTGCTCAATGCAGTGCCCACCTGTCTGTCCTGGGTTATAGACAGCTTTATCCATCTGGATGAAGGTGCCTGTGCCAGCCCTATGGATCAGGACTCGCTTCTCTTCATTTACACTGAAGTAGTGGCCATTGGAGATGCGCAGATGGACGGTGCCCACCTCCTGGTTGCCTGCAGGCTGGGGGACCTAAGGACACGAAACAGGAGCCGCTAGGTTAGCAGGCAGTAGGAGAGGACAAGATGGCATCAGAGCAATGCTCTTCTCCCTGCTCCTGCTCCACAGTGAGGCCAGCCTCTTCCCAATTGTGCTCTGAAGGCCAGCACAGGATGCCCCCTCAGTGGCTGAGTGCTGTGCCCATGGAAGCATATGGGACAGACCTTGGAAATGAGGGAAAGAGAGCCTGTTCTGGCACAGAAATTGTGTCTGCCCTTTCACAGGGCTGCTACTAGAACCTGCATGGAATGAGATGGAGAAGACTCAACCCCTGGGAAGAGAAGGTCTATGTTGATAAGAAATCCATTTCTTAGAATGTGCGGGATCACAGAGGCTGAAATTCACTCTTACTCATTAAGAATAATGCATAAGAAATAACAGAAAATAAGGTTTGTGAGTCTGATAGATCAGAAAGGCTGGTACTGGGCTTGTGTACGCACCCTCCCATGTATTTCCCAGTCTTCCAGCACATTTCTGAGCCCTAAAGAGAAGCTTAGAGATAAGTAGACATGATGGGAGGCTGTCTGAGATGAAAGCTCTGGCGTTCCCTGCATCCCAGTTCACAAATGACACCCTGTGACAGTGCATCCTGCTCAGAGGAGAGCCAAAAGAGCACATTGGAAGCTACCAGCTAGAGGTCACTGCCAAGAATGATCCTGACCTGAAATCTGGAGCACTCAAAGATCCAGTTGTTCCGGACAACCTTGCGGTAGAGGCTGAGGTTGCCAGATTGATGTGCAAGAGTTAAGGCCACACGAATAGGCTTCTCCACTCCACGGAGGTCCAAGCATACCCTCTGGGAAGAGGGGTAGGGCAGTGCAGCTGGAACAATGATCAGGTACCTCCTGCAGTGAGGAAATAAAGCATCACATCCGAGTAATCTCACCCACTCTTGACACTAATACTCTATGGCCTGAGGAAGCAGGAGGGCTTTCCACCTCCCTGGGGGAAATGGTGCTGCTCTGCTGGAGTGAGAGGGACAGATTAACAATGAGAATGTGAACCTCTCACAGTTAGTTTCAGGTGACCTGAAAACCCAAAATGGGATGTAGCTCCACTAGTGTCACCTCTAGCACCGTGAAACAGGACAGGGGGTGTCCCCCTGCACTCCTGGGGAAGCCTCAGGTTTGGGGGGGATACCCTTCAAGGACCTTGGGGTGTCACCTCGATGGTATCTGCCATGGCAGTGACTCCCCTGTGTTTTGGGATGCCCCTCCACCACCATCACCTCAGGGCCCTGGGGCAGGCAGCATGGACCAGCCCAATTGTGCAGCCAAGTTGTATTTAGGTGTTCCCAGTACACGCAGAAAACAGAAAAGGATTTGCCCTTCTTGCTTTGAGATGGCTCCTCAACTACCTTGGCAGCAGAATGCTGCTGCTTGATCAGCCCCAGCCCTGCAGCCCTTTCCCTTTGCCCTTCACTTTATCCTACACCTTTCCCTTCAGCCTGCCTCAGACCGCAGTCCCTCACTCTTCTTGTTCCCATCACCAGTCCTCACGTAGTTCTCATACATGCTGATACCCATGAGAGAGGTTCTCACTTTCAGGAGGATCCTGAAAAGCTTGTGGCATGCTGCATATCACCCCATGCCTATCCCCTGCAGGAGATGACTCACAGGGTCCCACACTCTCCCCCTGCTAACCCTGGCCCCCTCCTCAGCATCACAGCTACCAGGTTTCCAAATGGCACTTACGGTTGTGCCGCTATCCCCAGGGTGTAGAGCAGGCAGCTCAGGAGGAAGGGAGTCCACATCTTCATGGGAGACCCTCAGAGAGGTGGTTCCTCTGGAGGGACAGTCAGGAGGGAAGGCAGGGTGCAGCTTCTCTCCCTTCCAAGGTCCCCAGGCCACCTGCTGCTGTTGCTGTTTCTCCCAGAAAGCAGACAAGAAGACCCAAAGTTTCCTTCCATCTCCTCATTCCTGTGTTTATAGTGCAGCAGGCACAGGGTTGTACCGCTCAGGATGCTCCCCAGCCAATCCAAGCCGTTTTGGACTCCAGCCTCTCTGCTCTCCTACTCCCCTGTGGATGGGCAAGCATCATTCAGCCAAATTTGCTTTTTATTTTACCAAGCAACAACCTGTTTCCTCTTCACTGCACTGACCCCACTCCCTGTGCCAGTTGCAGCCCCAGTCCCATTGTTCTGCCTCCAGCTGGATTGTCCCACAACCTCTTGGCATGTGCACTCAGCTGGAGCTCACAGTGAATTCTTGCGGTCACTCTGTCCCCAAGCTTTTGGCATCTGTAGCTCTCAAGGCAGGCCTCAGTCTTGGAACTGGAGACAAGGCTTTGTACCATATATATATATATATATATATATATATATATATAAGTATGTCATGAATAGTGCCCTGGTCCTTTGCAGAGTGCTGCCTTTACTCAGGAGGAGGGCACAGAGAGTATCCTGGGCTGGAGATCTCACCTTATCTCTGCCTTACAGGTATTTCACCTTGAATAGGAAATCCAACAGCTGCATTTCACTCCAGCTACATCATGCCCTCCCCTATGGTCCAGTTCAGGGCCAATCTATGCATGCACTCACCAGTGGAAATGAGGATTGAACATCAGACAAGAAGGTCAAAAACTGCACGACTTGAGACCTAGGGGTTTCCTCTAAGCTACCAAAAGACTGTGGCTCTAGCCCTAGGTGATGAGAACACACTCCATAGACTCACAGAATCAGCTTGCTTGGAAAAGACTTCTAAGATCAAGTCCAAGCATTACCCCAGGACTGCCACATCCACCACTAAATCATGTCACCATAAAGAACACTGTTCTTTACTCTCTTGGTGTTTCTAAGGCATCTCGTTTGGGAGCTTCTTTCTGCATGCTAGTTTCATGCCTGCTAGTGTACTGATTATGCTGCACTTTCCCCTGTGTATCTTTCTATAAATGAAAAGAAAAACTGGTTCTTGAAACTACTAATTCTTAAAACAAGGAAATTCTATTTTATTGTAATGGCCATTTCATCTCAAAATGAGTCACTAATTTATCCTTCAGTACCAAACTGAGCTCTTTAATATGTAGAGCCTGGTAATATTTCCCTTTTCTTTAGGAAAAACTGATGCATAACAAGGAAACTAGTTTGAGGCTTTATTTTATGTCACCAAACACATAGTGGGGAGATACACTTCTCTCTCTCCTTTTTCTCCTGCCCCTGAGCTTTTTCCAGCTCAGAGCTGCTGGTGTCAATGGCTGAGAAAAACACGTAAGCGCACCTGAATAAACAAGTGAACAGGAACCAGAGCAAGAAAATGAATCAATGCCTGACACTTACCTGCCCTTCGTTTCTTTCCATGGGTTTCAGAAAGTACAGGCAGTGCCCGCTGAACAATCCCATCTGACATTTGTTTGTTCATGGTAGATCCACAGAAGGTCCAGGGAACAGCCAGATCCCTCACAACAGCACAAGAGGCCCACAATAGGAAAGGTATTGAGAGTCCTGGCTTCTACTGACTCCAGCAGCTGTTTTGTGAGAGTGGGCACAGAAACACCGTTGAAGGTCCAGACTTCGCACTGATTGGAAACCTACATCTTGAGCAATCAACCCAAGCAGAAAGAAATACACGTTTGAGCAGGAAAAAACAAAGTGGCAGGTTAGGTTTGGTGTGCATGATTCATCTAACTCAGCCCCATCTCCATCACTGTCCCAGTGATCAGCTCCTGGTGGCCAGGAGGCACTCAGGCTCCTGCACCCACTGGAACTTACGGTAGGGCCCATGGTACCTGGCTGCTCTCCTGTGCTGAGATCTTTCCCCAGCCCACAGACCCATTGATCACCTTGCCCAGAGGCAAGCAAGATGCATGCAAGGAGCTGAGGCTGGATTTGTGTCCCTGCAGGCAGGCTGTCTGCAGTGCTCAAGCAGTGGAGCCAATCCCAAGCTAGACGCACACCACCAGGACTGCAGGGTGAATCACCCCAGCCTCTCAATTTTGAGCAGGGTAAACAAATGAGAGTGATGTTTGACACCCCCCACCCTAAGCAGAGAGGGACAAGTTTAGGCCAGAAAAAACCATGTTTTGTACTGAAGTGGTTTTCCCCCCAGTCTTTAAATTATCCTAGAAGATAGCCCCCTCCCTCCAAATCCTCTCCAGCAGTCAGACACCATGGACTCTATAGTTTAAATCCAAGAAAGAACATTTTGAAAGACCTAGAAGAGGTGTTAAGAAAGTGGGCATAGAAATTGCAATCAATACAGATTAAATACGCCACAAGATAGAACAAATACGTGCAGTTTTTACACAAACACATACAAGCGGGGCAGGTTTTGTGTGTGAACAAACTCCTCCTCAATGGGCTCATGCATGAGGTCAGTAGGAGTAGGCAGAGTACCTGTGTGTGGATGACCACTGCAGCAGTTGCTTTCCCAATAAACCTCTGTTCCGGGGACTTCTATCATACCTATTGCCTGTGCTTTGCTAAGATAGGAGTACTGTGGCATTGGCTGTGATAAGTGTGGTTCCTCCCTCTCTGCAAGAGTCCAAGCTCTAGCCAATGATCCAATAAGTACCAATAACAGGTGTTGGCCTTTACTAGCTCCAGTTCTGCTTTTTGATACCAGCAAGGACAGACAGTGCCAGAGGTAAAGGCAAGGAGGAAGGAGACATAAGTATCTGCAAAGGGTTTTTTACATGAAAATGAAGCATTCTGGCACAAACGCTGCTCTGCAGAGCTGGGCTCTGCATTGCTCATGGACCACTGCTGAGGAAACTGAATAAAGAGAAGGAAAAAGCACCTGTTTAAACAAAGGTGCAGAAGGAGGGAGAAGGTGACTCCTGGGACGAAGCCAACCTCAGCACAGCCACCTCTGTCACTGCAGAAGGCACAGGTAACACCTAATGGCTGTGCTGAATTCATGCATTCATCCTGGTCCTGTTACCTGCACATGAAGCATAGTGCAGGCTTTGAGCAGCCTGCCTAGCTGGCAGAGATTATGGATTATGGGGGGTGGTCACTCTTAACCAGAAGAATTTGCAGTGCTTGCATCCGTGCCTCACAGGGGGATACCCTGGAACTCCAAAACTGAAGTTTAAGCACACTTTCCAAATCCCTCCCTTAAACCCACCACAAGTCCCAGCCTTGCTGCAGGATCTGGTGTGGAGAACTTTCAAGGCTGTGGCCAAGTACAGACCCCACGCACCCCACACCTCCCTCGCAGACCTCTCACTCCTAAGCCCGACTTTGTGCTTAGCCATTGCACTCTCAAAGCAGCCCTAGTGAGGGCCTGTGGAGATCTACCAGTCTGCACAAGCACTGCCAAGTTTGAAGATCCTAGATCATGAGCTGGAGTTCCTTAATCATGGAGTTGGAAGGAATGATAAATGTTGCACTTTGACATACACTTTGTGGTTGAATTGCCTTTGCATCTCCTTGTCATGTAACAAAGACCCTATTCACTCTACAATAGCTCACTAGGGGGGAGGGTTCGGGCACTTTCCTGGCAACTCATGCTTGAATTGTCCTGTGCAATATCCAGCTTCACAGGAGGAGCAAAACCTAAAATTGCTCCCCTTCCTCTTCCTATTCTGGGCCAGAAGCTAATCTGTGAGATATACAGCAGGGTAGATTTACTTTACACCCATGTAAAGCACAGAATCAGTCAAGACCTTATTGCTCAGATGCATTTGTGTGCAGTAGAGGATGCTCAGTGGGATCAGTCTCCATGCAAGGCTAGGAGTCCTTACCCCATAAAGATGGCTGCAACAATGCTCTGGAGGGAAACCCAGCGCTGGAAGAAATGAATGCCAGGTATCTGGTTCGGATACACTCTCTCTATAAGAGTTCACTTCTGCTCTCTCCTACAAGGTATTCCTCTGTCACAAGAATCCAAACACACACCACAGCAGCCAAATTTGTCCTTTATCTTTTATTTTATATCTTTACAAGCAAGAAAATCCCTCAATTAAAGCAATCAGAATTAATCAGACACCCCAGAGAATTCACCAGAAAATGGCTGTCAGGATGAGCAGCATGGCTTGGCTGAAGTTAGTCCTGAAATCCAGTTTGAGATCTGTCCCAGCACCAGTATCGCAAGCCCACCGAAATGTGATTTCCCATCTCACATCTTGCACTAGTGGGACCCCTGTGGGCTTGAACTGGACAGTAAGGGAGCAGAACAAGCCCTTGGAGTAATGAAAGCAGAAGAGGGAGTAACCCAGAGAGCCAATAATATGACCCAAATTATTAACTCCAGGAAGCTAATAGCTAGGGAGCCCAGGTGGTCTCTAAGGACTCTAAGGGAAAGGGTTTCTCTGGTTTGATCTAGTACCCTTGTTTTACCTCCCCAAAAGAGGGACTCTGCATACCCAGACAGAGTAAGCTGACACTGGTACCGTGAATTCTGCTTGAAAGTTCTGGAATGGTGCAAATCACCTATGAGAGTCCCAGAAAATGCACACTACTGATGCTTCACAGCACGGACACGTTAATCACGTCATGTCCTGCCCACAGGGCAACCCAGCAATAAATGCACAACAAAGTCCAGAAAAGCAAGGGCAGAGGTTAGCATCCCTGGAGGCCCTAGATACAGTCCTAGATGAAGGGAACACGCTGAATCAGAGATACACAAGGCCCCTGAGGGAAAGAGAGAGGTGGCTGGGTTGCAGAAGAAATATCACAAGGATGCTAGCTCTGTGTGGGGGCTGAGGAAGGGACTCACACCTACCTCAGGTGCAGGAGATATTATAATCAGCCAGGGCCTGATCCTCTGCAATGAGACAGATCTAAGTTATCCTTACACAGTCAAGTGCAAGCACCCAGACAGTCCTGGAAGCCCATCATTAAACACTGACCTGGATGGTAGTAGTCATAGACCCTGACATAACCTGGCTTCAAGTTGGTCACTCCAATCTCCTGCTCCAGATGCAGGACATAGGTCTCAGACTTGTGGCTCAGCTGGGGTAGAAGAGCAAAGGAAAGTTCACTTATGAGCTGTTCCTTTTATTCCTCACCCAAATCTGATCCTGCCTATAGGCATCAGTTTGATCCTACTCTGTAGAGTCAAAATGACTCTTGAAAATCCTGCTCTGCTAATCCAGTCCTGGATTCCCCTCACAATTCTACAACTGCCCCCCACTCCAGCAGCTTCTCTAGCAGCAGACACATACCTTGTCCAAGTAGATGGCAAAACCTCCTTGTGTTTGCTCAGTTCTTCTCACAGAGTGCCAGTGCTGCAGCTAGGAAAGGAGAGCAGAGGAAGCAATTTAGTTGAGCCTTTTGAAAAGCAAGCGTGAGATGTCCCAACAATGTGTAGGTATGCTTGAGTGGGCAGATTCTCATTCACTCACTTCCAAATTTAGTTTGGACTCTTGCCCCTTCAGGCTGATCTCCCTGCAGGGCCAATTAGCTCCTACAAAACCCAAGGAAGGAAACCTGGGCTACTTTGCAGTCAAGGATATGCTGAACAAATTGGGCCAGTAAGATCACTATCCTCAAAGCACAGAGAGCTGACACTATGTTCATGTTTGTTGTGAAGCAGAGGGCAAGGGGTGGCGAGATTGCTCAAGAGAGAGACAGGCTACACCTTCCTATGCAACCTCCCCCTCTCCCTGGTCCTGTTGACACCCCATCACCATCCTGATTCCAGGCTTCTTACAGACATCCCAGATCCTGGAGCCAGGATGAATCCAGACAGTAGGGACACCTCCACAATCACCATGCTGGAAATGGACCTCTTCCCAGTGTACCTGGGGGAGAAGAACAAAAGGGGTCACTCCCAGCTTCCCCTTCCCTCCAGCACCATACCCCTTGTGCAGGACCCAGAGCCGGGAGCACAGCCAGGACCAGGGCCAAGGCAGTCACTTCTTCCTTTCAAGGCAGGCAGATGATGTCTGCACTGCTCTGAGCATTTCCATTTTGAGGTGACAACTTGCACTCTTTTCCATAGCAAGAACCAAAGCCCTCACAAACAGTTCCCCATCCCCAGATACTGGTATCTTTCCTTCCCCATGTTCCATCTGGACCTTCTGCTGAAACTGCCCGGTGCCCCCACTGCAGTCAAGAAGCACCCCTCAGCTCTCCAGCCATACATGGCTTTTCTTCCCAATTGGAGCGATGTGTTTAGAGTCACCTGACATTGACATAGACAGTAACAGAGTGTATATCATCCTCAGGGCAATTGTCCGGCTCAGTTTTCACCCGCAAGGCAAAGGATGTGGAAACCTGTGGGGACGGCGTGTTGTACCTCAGCACCATCTGCAGGGAGACACAAAAAGAATAAGACATGGATAATTAATTCAACATCATCTATCATACTTTATTTTACTGACTACTTTAATCCTCAAGATAAGAGCCCCAGGCAGTGACTGGATAAACCATTCACAGTGAACACACTCATCCCAGGACCCAAAATAAAGGCCACTTGGATTGGAAACATTCTATGACCCATCAAGCTGGGGGCTCCCTTCTCCTCACACTTCCCCTTGAGACTGTGTAAGCCAGGCACACGTTAGCAGGACCACTACAGAGCATTTCCACCCTCCAATACTTGAGAGCCGTGAAAGCATCACTGTCCTCTCATTTGGACACAGTCCTCCAGCAGACAGGTTTGTTGCACTGGCAACAGACTGGGATTAAAGCACAGTTAATGTGCGCTTCCTTGCACAGAGCTGCAAAGGAGAGTTTTGGTTTCGATAAGGTGATGAGCAGAGGTTTGTCCCAGTAGGGTCTGTGGGAACCTACCTGGGTAAAGACACAGCAGCTGCCTTGAGCCTGCACCGAGAACTTGCCCGGGACTTCTGTCAGTGCTGCCTCCTGCACCAACAGCCGGTTCTGGTAGGAGACCTGGAACTTCCTCCCAAAGCCTCCCTGAGACCTCACGCTCACTTCCGCAACCCCTTTCCTGCTGTATGTCAGTGCTGCATACTTAGCCAAGGCCTGCAGGGCAACTATTGTGTCCTGAAAATGAAGGAACAATTACATTTGCAGCTCTGAGACCCAAAGAGACTTGATCTCACTGTCCCGAGGACCTCCATGCACAAGAGCTCCTCTCCTCACAGCTTTTGCTCTTGCAAATATTGTGCATACACTGTACAGAGATTTTTTTTCTCAAGCCACATCCCCTTCCCAGGCCACAAATTACCTGTGTTGAGGCAAATCCTCCATAGGCATTCTGCTGCCTGGTGAGCCAGGCCACTATGCCAGAGGCTGTGGTGAGATCTGACCCTGTGACATTTGGCTTGGAGAGCAGGGCCAGGAGGATGTAGGCTGTCAACTCCACATCCATGGACAGTGGCTGTGACCAAGGGCTGGTGCTGGGTCTGGGCTTGGACGAGGTCTGACTCCAGTGGATCTGCCCTCCTGAGAAAGGAAAGGCACAGATGACATTGAGGGATGTCAGCAAAGAAATCCTGAGGCTTCTGAGGCACAGTGGCTTGTGTCTGCAAAGACGATCAGGTAAATAGCTCTTGGCTGGGTCATCATGTCACTGGATCAGTTTGCAGTCCCATGCATTTTGCAATAGCCAATACTCCATATTACATACCAAGGTGATACGCAGAAACTAATGTGCCGATAATCTGCATACACATTACCTCCCACACATCTGAGCTCTCCATTGCCCTGTTTGCCAGTCCACTAGCTACTTGATTCTAGCTAGCTACCCACTCGCTAGTCCTGAAGCACCTAGAGAGCAAGGCTATGGTCCTTGCAGGTTGCATGTAACCCAAGGCTCAGAAAGGTCACTCATCCTTTCTCTGATGTCTGCCTGGCACTGAGGTTCCCATACCTGCTCTGATTGCCTTTTGATCAAGCGTGTCAAGTAGCTCTTGCGTGCGTTGAGAGTCCTTAGCCAGGGCAAAGGTGTAGGCCAGCAGGGCCTGAGTGTAAGTGCTGGCAGCTTTGGGTAGGGAAGGAGCAATGCAGCCAAGAGCCTTGCGCACCACTGTACTCTACAGGAAAGAGTTACACAGGTGTTGGCCACATCAAACATATGTGAGGCAGGCAGACACTGAGACACAAGCAGAAGGATGCATTAGCTTATGCAGGCACAGAAAGTACCCCAATCATTCACCCAGGTATCCCTGTGCTTGAGCCTGCCCTCTTCTCCTTATATCAGTGCAGAACCAGTAAGGACTGTTCTCTGGTGTGGCATGCTTGACAGACCCCCTCCCTGAGCTGGTTATGGGCTTTAGCAGTGCTGTCTCAATGAAATGAATGCCATTTCTGCTGGAATAACACCACCACATCTTACTTGCCAAATCCAAACACAAGAGCAAAAGCTCACCATTGCAAATGCTTACACACAACACACTGACCAACATTGCTGTGTTCAGTTCACCTCCACAGGGCCTTACAGTGCCACTGGGATTTTCAGTTTCCCCCAGAACACCAGTACTGCTCTTGGCAAGAAGCAGCAAATCCACTGGTCTCAGCAGCATTGTATTCCAGCATTTAGCTATGCTATTCCAAACATGAGCCAAAGGCTTGTAGTGGTTGCCATCCCAAAAGGCCCCAGGGTCCAACTGCTGCTTTTTGGTTGATGTCTCTTGCTAAAGCCCAGCAGAAGCACTATGAGCTAAGCTTCCATCATTTCTTAAGTCCTACTTTTCTATTATCACTTTTTCCACAAGCCTCCCCAAGAAGGCCTGCCTCAGCGACACCACTGAGCTCTTCAGGGTTCAAACCTTAAGGCAAAAGCATGGTAAAGAACCCCAATATTTACCTCCAGTGTCTCTCCTGCCTCCAAGTATGCAGCAGTGATGTAGGCAGCCAAGGGGACTTCCCCATCCACACCTCCCTACAAAAAGCATAAACATCCAAAAAGCTGGAAAAGTTAATTCCCAAAGATCTGAAGCTTTTCAGCAAAGGTCCCACCTATCCCTGGCTTGCTCCCACACAAGAAAGCAGAACAACACAGGAAAGTGAACTAAACAACTATCAGTACACTTGGCAAGAGCCGTTTTGAGGTGTCCTTCGAGGTGCTCTGACTCCTACCTTCATGGCTGTGTGGAAAAGCTGGCCCACATTTCTGAAGCAACCATTGGGAAGCTGGTGAAACTCCAGCCAGGTAAGAGCAGCTTGGATGGTCCTGTTGTCCAGGAAAATGTATGGCTTGGCTTGGACAAAGCATTTAACCACAAATGCAGTCAGCCTGGTGGGGGAGAGAACACAAAAAAAAAGGCATAAGGGAAGAGAGAAGCAGAAAGAGATGGAGTGAATGAAAGAGAGGGGAGAATGAGTGGAAAGAAAGAACCTACGCAGGAGTTGAGGAAAAAGAAAAAAAGTGGGAGCTTTAAACTGGTGGGTCTCTCCTCACCTATTGTGCTATTCCTAATTTGCTGCTCCTAGCCCACAAAATGTCTGGAACACTTTGGGTTCAACAGGATGGAATGGATTTAACACTGGAAGCAGACAACTGCCCACCTCCAGGCTGTCAGACAGTAGGTACACAGCTAGGAGAGAGACCAGGGCTTACCAAGTATTACCATACTCATCCTTGGTACCAAATTCACTGTAGGAACCATCAGGGTGCTGATACTGCAGCTGTATCTGGTACCCTGGAAAGTAGGATAGGACATGAGTGCTCAGAACGGTATTTGCAATGAAACCACTGTGAAGGGAATGGAGTGGTTGAGTGCTCTGAGTGGAAGGGAAGTAGGCACCCAGAACTACTGGCAGACTGGACACTGGGGAAGGCAGAGGAGCAAGGTGGGTCTGTTGTACGTGCCATTGCGCAGGAATCCTGTTGCCCTTTCCTTGATCTCAAGGGTCAGCTGCCTTGTCTTCTCCAGGTACTGCAGCACATAGACAATGGGGGCAAACAGCACCATGTTCTGCTCCCCGCAGCCATGGGGCAACTGCACCAGGTGGTCCATGTTCTGCAGTGCCATCCCCATGAGGTCACCTGGAACAGAGCATAGGCACCCTGACCACCTCCTGGGCAGGAGGATTCACCTCCTCATACCTGAGGACCATTCCCAGCAGTGCACCCAGCACAATGGCCCCAGCACAGCAGTGTGGGTGCACCTCTGTCATATGCCCTCCATATGGACTGTACACATTGCAATCCATAAACAGAACACTCTCTCCCTTGCTGAATGTTTTAGGTTATCAGGAATTAGGAAACACAGCTGCACACATGGGGAGGATAAGGCCCTGAAGTCTTGGAAACCTTAGAAAGGGTATGGGGGTGTTCTGGTTTTGGGCTTTCCTACAGCTAAACTCAGAGATTTGGGATTTTAGCTGAATTCCTTACCGGTGACCAAGACGGTGGCTCTGACTGAACCTTCAATCACATCTAGAGGCAACATCAGGGACACAGACTCCTGCGCTGGATTCCCTGACACCGACGGAGTAAGGTGTGCGGGGAAGACAAAAAGAAACGCATCCTGATGAAAACAGCCTTCAAAATCCCCAGAAACCGTTCAAGACTGTCCTGTGCTAACACCCCATTTCCCATCACCGGGGTTGCAGATCACCTCGCAAACCCTGTCCCATTCCACTCCCAGCTTCATCCACCTCGTGACGCCTGCACTGTCCCAAAAGCCTTCCTGCTACAGAGGCTCAGAGGATTTTCTCTTGGAACCCCCCCTGTGCTCAAAGCCACCTGCTTTTCTCTATAGAAGTTACTCCACCTCACTTCAGATTTCAGTTGCAGGCATGTCTTCTCCACGTGCCTCGTGCTCTCACAATCTGCTGATAGCCCCATCATACACCATAAAATTCAAGACAGGAACAGCAATCCTAAGTCATCTCCTTCAGCCTTGCCATCTTCAGCAGCCTCATTTTATTACTGCAGGTGAAAAAGGCCTCAAGCCTGTCACATTACTGTCAGGGATGTTGATGCTAAAAGATGAGACCTCCCCACATCCTTATCCAGGGGAAGCCCTAGATGGCAATTAGAGTATGCTTCTGTAGCTTGGTTATGATGACAACAGAAAACATTTCAACAAGTAGAAAGACGCAGGAAATGCTTAGGCAGGAAGCAGGGGATGAGCAGGGTGAAAGAAAAGAAAAAGCTCTCTACCTTTTTCAGGACACAGGATGGAGCTGTGAGCCTTTTCTACCAACACTCCCTCTGGCTGTTGAATCACATAGACGTTGCATTATAATGAGCACACAGGGGAGAAACAGGATTACAAGTGGATTAGACAGAGATATGGACAGAATCCTGTTTCAGGCTGGAGAGTCAGATGGAGTAATATCACTATCACATAAAAATGTAAATTATCGTCAATAGTTTTCAGGTAAGAAAACAGCTTGTGTTTTCAGAACATCATGACTTCTGAATGTCTGTGAAACTGACGTTGTAAGAATCAGCAGAGAACTCAGGAGCGAGGACATAAAAGAGTGCACATATCTGAAGCTTTCCATGGTATGAAGTGGAGGATACATCTTTACTTCCCACATTCATCAGCTCTCACCTTTGGTCCCAGCTCAGGCCCTGAGATTCTAATCACACACCTTGAATAGCAAGGGGTGACTCCCAAAATTAACCCACACAAAATCTGGGAATTGCACAAAGCCCATTTTTAGGTCTAGGTAACAGAACAGCTTGTCTGACCCGGACTAGAAGGAGTTTGGTGATCGTGTCTTTCTGTCCCTGGTTTGGGACAAATGGTATCTCTTCACCACAGAGTTCTTTGGTGGCCACAGCCTCTGTGTTGAGAGTGATGTTCATGAGCCCTGAAAATAACAATTAGGTGCATAAAACATCTTTTGAGAAAGCACTTCCCATTAACATAACAGAAATCACCTATTTACAATGAAAAACTAATCAGAGCCCTGTACAGGTTCTGTACCTAGCATAGACTTGTGAGTAATGATGACTTTAGGATGACTGCAAATGAGTACTCTGGTTAATGGGGCAAATAGCTCCTCAATCAATCTCAGCTCTTACAAAACATCCCTACTTTGGTCCCATCTCTTCCCAGTTCCACCACTGCACCTTGCTGTTCTTCTCACCTAATTGCTCAGCTGTGACACTCCACTGAAAGCTCTCAGCTTCACCAGCACATAAGCAGCTGCTGTAGACACAGCCTTTGCATGGCTCTACCTGGAGGTGTGCAAACTCCTTCAGGGTCACTTGAATCTGAAAGGGCAGAAGGGATGGCAATGGTACCAGGATAAACATCACAGGCCATAGATTTCAGCCATCTCCTACCCACCCATACCCTGCTTTTCTTGCAGAGGCTACCAGGGCTCACCTACCTTCATGCATTGCTGCAAGTAGTTGAAGACTGTGGCCTTCAAGATGAAGATCTCACCCTGGATCACTGAAGATGGCAGTGCGAGATCCACAAGGAAAGGCTTGAAAACAAGCAGACTGGTGGTTGGAGCAAGTCCAAAGCCATTAGGTCCTGTGCAGAACATCCCTGCTTTCCATTCTGTGATGGCATCAGGCACAGTGACAGTGACACTCTTGTTCCCATTGGGACTGAAATGCAACAGAAATGCAACAGAAGCATCTAACTGAATCCTCCTGTACACAGCACCAGGTGGCCTGGTCTGCACCCTTCTGCCAGTGCACCCCATCCGCTAACCTCAGACTAACCCCCAATCCCTGCTGAAGTTGTAACCCTTGTAGTTCCTCAGAGAAGAATGGAACCACACTCTCAGATGTTTATATCAACAGAACATTGACAATAGGTTATGTGGTTGCAAGATGCCATCAATCACCCTCAGTGCTTTTCTCAGACAGCACTTGCCCTTTGCACATCTAAAAATGGTTTACAGATATCAGCAGTTTTATTCTTCTTGGCCTAGGGATGGAGAACCACACACAAGAAAAGCAACAGGACTGGCTCAACATCAATAGAACTCAACAGAAGAGACAGACCCGGTCATTCACCTTCCTGTGAAAGACTGACAGCTTAAAGTCCAACATGAAGACAGGGCAGAGACTTGCCTTGTGTCACATCACAGCTTCTAAGAGCCGCAGGCTGTTCTTTGGCTGCCATCACAGCAGACATCTAAACAGCCCTAGCTAAAGCAAGTGACATTATTTGATTCCAGTAACTCCAGACTTTCACTTTTGCCAGGCACATACAAGAAGGCAGCACATACAATATGACCTCTGGTGACTCAGATCAGGCTAGTGGACAAACCACACAGCAGGTATCTGCTGCTAGGGAGAGAAGAGATGGATGTTGCTGGAGATGGGAGAGGGCAGATGTGCAGGCATCTGGCCTGAGGAGACTCCAGTCTCCAGACACGAGACAAGGATTTCCTTAAGTTGGAGATGACAAGTCTCCAAAAGCTCCCTCAGCAGTCTTTGTGTTCTCACTGAGCTTCACAGGACACAACTCCCTGTCCAGTGAAGGACTTCCTTGGAAATCAGCTTCCCCTGCATCCCAGGGTACATTCCATGAGCACAGTTTGGGAAATGCAGCCCACAGAGGTACAAGTAGAGTGTAGGCAGTAAATAAATCTGGTTTGCTGCACCACAACTGCTTTCCTATCTTCCTATGTCAGCCACCTCCCATGGATGGGCAATACTTCTGTATGATCATCTAGTATATGATGTAGACTCCTATGAGAAATGCCCTGACAGGTAAGAACCCCATGACATGTCCTTAGGAATCTTCCTTAGCATCTTATGATCTAAACTGCTGCCATTCCCAGTCACACTAAGCTACCCAGACAACACCCCCACAGCTTACTCACCCCAGAGAATACAAATCCCACATCCAGGTTTTGAAGAGATGCTTGTCTACTTTCTCTTCAGCTGAAGAAACAGGTGGAAACATATTGGGCTGATAGGTAGATGTTGTCAGATGCCCTGCTGGAAATAACCAAGACCCAGTTACTGCAGGGTCTTCAGGCCCTGGTTTAGAGCAGAACAGCTCAGGAAGCACAGTACTGGAACAGAAAGTTCTATCCCAGATTTTGAAGTCTATTGCTCCATTTTAAGTGACAGACATACTTGGGCTTCACTTGCGCTTGTAGGCACCATTCCTTCACCTCAGCAATAAGACCTAGGATCCAGTCAGCCCACTAACATTTCAGAGTGAGAAGCTGTGAGCCCCAGGCAGCCCCACAGTAGCACAACAGGTTTAGGGCCAGGGAATGCTCTTTCTCCTCCATTTGCAATCACAGCAAGTTCTGACTCTTAGCTCAAACCCAGGACTGTTTTCACCTGAAAGCCTAAGCATCGTCTGTAAGAAGGAACAGTTGGCGAATGCTTACTGTTATGTGCTTTATGGGTCTGACCAAACATCAACATGGGCCTGGAAGTAAACAATCTTTTTTCCTGCAGCACAGTTGTTGATGGAGTGGTTGGACACACTCTGGGTTTCCTGATATTGGTGTTGGATATAATCTTCAACCCCATTTCCTGTAAGAAAAAAGAACTGATGCACCAGAAGCTTGTACTTTCCTCTCTGCCCTCCACCCTGTGCTTCTTCTTGCCTTCATGCATGGGGGCCTCGGCTATCTTCTGGCTTGCTTCATTTTAAGAGGGAATTATTTAAATCTTCAGCAATGGGCAAATGAGGTCTTCAGAGATAATTCAACTGGCCTCAGTCAACCAAAGTTATTCGTGTTCAAACATGGTTATTTAGCTACCAAGCCTTCTTAGCCTGCAGAATGCTATTACTCATGCTATGGAGATCAGACAAACTATGTGAAATCCAGTTAAAGTAACCAATACTTTGGTATCCTGAATCACACAATGAAAGTGCAGTAACCACACAATTTCTTCTCGGTCAACATTTCAAGTCACTTATTCAAATAACAAGTGAGTTGCAAAGGCATAAACTGGACCTGTTCCCTGTGCTGTCTGTAACAGCATCCCTAGGATATTGGTAAAGTCAGGGGGGCACATTTCCCTCAGTTCATGAACCCATCAAATCAACCATTTTTACCCTGAATGCTGTAAACACATCATGCTCATCAGAATCTGGGAACCTGCACGACTGATCATCTTCAGACACTTGGCGAGAATACCTGGAGTTATAATCAGATGGGAACAGCCTATAGATCTGAGAAAACAAGGAAAAGGGGGGAAAAAATCAGCACAGATAAAATCTGGCATTCCCTTCCTGTCATACTTCCAAGGCCTGCTTGAATTGCTCCTGGCTACTGTGCATGAACACATGCCAGAAAGCTCAGGCTCGCTGTCACTCTTTGACAGAGCCAAGACAACCCGCTGAACTGAACATGAGGCAGAACAACAGATGCTGATTTACCACTGGTGCACCAAGTGGTGTTCAACTTTTCTTAACACTTGCCCACTAACCCTTATCTGTGCCACACTGAGAGTGCTGATGATCCCAAATGCTCAAAGCACTGCCCAGAATGGGCAGATAAGCTCTGCCCAGATGCAATGACCTGTCAGTCTCCTTTCCTCCCTCTTTCCCTCCTTCATATCAGTACAAGGGAAGGGAAGAATTAGAAGCAGGCGCACTCACCAAAGAGCGGCTGAGCTCTTTTCCTGTCTCCAGCCCAAGGACACGCCGATCCACAGCCCAGATGGCACACGTGGACCCAGGAGATGCCTGCAGGTGGAGACCAACCTCTGAATCAGGAAGAGTCTCCGGTGTTGAGAAGCCCAGCTCCACCTGGATGGGAAGAATGCAGGCAAAACCAGAATGACATTTCTGCTGCTGGCCACACTACGAATTCCTGAGCTGGGAAGGCACCTACATGATGAGAGTTTCCAAGGACTTCCCTTGGATGGAAACCCAAGGCATCTCCCAAGGACCCCCAGAAGGTATTTAAAATGTCATCATGTTGAGGTTCTAACAGGATGGATGGCAGAGGGGGACCCATCAATGTCCTGGGGATATTCCTGTGTCAGCACTCTCTCATTCTCACACAGCGTTCTCTTTGCCCAGAAAACCAGGCAGCCATGATCACGCACCTTACACAGCTGGCTTTCTGATCCTTTTGAAGCCCAGATATAAAATAAGCTTAGTCCTTACCTCCAGGTTCTTTATGCGGTTAGTCTCAGTTCCCCAAGTGCTCTTCACATACTTGTGCAGAGCACATACTTGCTACACTTCACCACTCACGCACTGCAGTTCATGTAACAGCATCCTGTGTAGTATCAGCCATACTCAGCTAAACGTACTCAGTGTCCCTCAGTCTCTTCTTCCTTTACAGCAGACACATTCACTCTCACACATTTAGCCATGGACACAAATCCTACCTTATTTCTGAAACACATGGAGACACTGAACATGGCAGAATCGGCAATGATTTTTCCATTAGGGAAGATAACATAAACAACAAGTCTTGGAGCTGGTGCAAAGATCCAGCTGAAGGTAAGAGGGATGGAGAAGAAGCCTTTCAGCACTGGATGGGGGAGAGGGAAGAAGACAAAGTAGATTTATAAGTAAAAAACAGACTCTGATCAGGTTTTGTTATTTTGCATGTATCTGTTTAATTCCTTTCTTCAAGGCTTTCAGGGCCAAAGAGATTTCTGGAGACCACTGAACTATTTAGCACATCTCTGGATCTGTTGTTCAATACCAGCAAAGGACTCTTCCTGGTTCTGTCTATTGCCTCAAGGAAACTAAACAACAGTTTTGGACTTCAAGCTTAGCTCCACAAAGAGTGAGAGCTCAGATATCTTTCAAAGTCTCCCATCTCCAAACATATGTTATCCCATCACCAATAAAGTGGTGACTTATACCACAAAGCACCTATAATTTAGGCTTTAAGAAAAAAAGAACTAGAGAAGCAGACAACAGTGGGTCAAAATGTGGCATCATAACGACTCAGATTACTTGCAGACAACTGCAAGTTAAAGCAGGAGAGGTTTGATAGAGGGTAAGGCTATAGTTCCATGCTGTTTGTAGGGGCAGCAAAAGGAGATTTTGAGAATGAAGGCAAAGGAGGATGAGCCTATGGGCTGAGAGATGCTGAGTATTGTTCACTTGGTACCAAGCAGAAGGATAAAGGAGACCTGAAAGCTGGAAAGGCACGCTGCTCTGATGCAACAGAAAAGTGGTGAGCCAACTCTAAACTGCCAAGAGGCTTATGCCACATATCCAGATAAAATGGGCTGACGCAGACAAGGGTGTTTATAGACATAAAACAGGGGAGGGCACTTACTTCTTGGCAGTCCAACCCAAACAGTCTTCTGACCTGCGTGGACTATCCTTCTTCTCCCTGTGACCTACGGAAGATAGAGAAAGGGAAGAAAATGCCAGTCGCACAGTCATTGCGATTACTATGCAGATTAAGGTAGCCCTGAAACTGGAGATTAAATGGGCAGGTGAAGGGATATGAGCTTCACTCGCTTGCAGGTAGCAGGCAGAGCTCAGGGGATCAAGAGACTTGGGGAGATCAAGAGACAGGTAAGGCAAATAAATGCCCTGCACCTGTGCAGAGCCTGAAAGAAAGGTGCTTCCTTGCTATTACTGCAGCCCTGGATTGAAACCAGAGTCCAGCCCCATGATGGCTGGATGAGCTGCCTGTCCTGGGCTGAGCCAAATCTATCAAATACCAGGCCAGAATCTGTAGAAGAGGCTGATCTTGTACGTTGAACCGTCACCCACTAGCAGTTGCCCAGAAACTCACAAAGTAGGAGAAGATGACACGCTTGGGCCCATGTTCCAGGTCCTCCTGGTAAATTCTGAAGTCCACCTGGATAGCCTGCATTTTACCACACGGCACTGTTTTTGGCACACGGACAATAGAGAGAAAACTCCTGCTGGTGCTGTAGAAAGGACGTATGAAGTAAGAGGCTCGCTGGTAACTCAAATCAACTGTCCCAGGCTCTCGATCCAAATCTTGATGCAGGACACTTGCCTGGTGAGAAAAAGTACCCAAAACCAAACAGTTCATCTCTCTAGTTAAGCAAGTCAGCTGCAAATCACCCTTGCTGCAACTTGGTAAGAGGCTCAGATCAAACGTGCACAACACCATAGCACAGGTCTCTATGTTGAGAGTTCATGGGGAAAGCAACTGGGATCAACAGAATAAGCTCTCAGGGGGAGACAACATCCAGAATGCACTGAGGCACTTCAGATTTGAGCTACTGAAACCTTCAAGAAGGAACAAGGGAAATGTCTGTGGGGCAATAAAAAGCTCTGAGATACATTCGTACCCCTGCCAACAGACCCTTCCTCACTTACCTCCAGTGCAGCTGAGGTGCTGTTCCAAACAGTTGTATTCAGGCTAAATGAAGCTGTCCCACAGTCCCCAGTGATGTACTTCTGCTTAAATTGCTGCTCTCCATAGCTCACTATGAGGAGGACACTTTTGTTCTTCAGTGCTTTGCCTTGGGAGTTGATGACTTTAATCTGAGAACCATGGTGAGCAAGAGAAGTGCAGAAGAGCCTAATCAGTGAACAGAATGTCTTGCTACTCAAACCACAGCGAATTTACCCTTTCAGTCACTAACAATATTATCAACACCACAACTGATCACCTCCTATTATCATTTGCAGTACCACGTTCATTCTCCCCCATGCTCTCTACCCCTTCACAGCAGAAGGCCTCCCAACCGCTGACATTCCAGATGCTTGGGTTTTCACCCCAAATTTGGATCCCCATAGTTGCTGCTCCTCCAGGCTTCTTTGGCAAATGATAGTCTTGGATGCTATTCTCATCTCTGACAATTCAGGGGGTTTGTCTCTGCACACCATTCATGTCCTCCCAAGCCCCCAGCTGGAGATGAGGTCAGAAAAGACACTAGGTAACAGTCCTGTGAAGGCATTGCTCATGCTGTCACCTCCAAAAGACTGTAACTAGGAATTACCTTGCCCTTGTATATCTCTCCAGCATGGTAGTAGGAATTCACATCATCAAACAAGGCCATCCCGCCAATCTTGGAGATGAATAACTTGTGGGAAGCATTGAAGTGTGTCTCTGAATGAAAGCAGTGAGACAGAAACTGTAAGGGAGGGAGCAAGGAAGCCAAGCACCCCCCAACAACTTCCCTGCAGAGTGACCCACTGATAATACTGATGCACATGTTCAACTGCACACACATTCCATACCAGAGATCTGGGTATTTAGTCTTCCTCCTACTTCTAGCCCTTAGAGAGGTCCCCAGGCTTCATCACCTGGGACCAGATGCACCCAGAGTGAGTGTGTTATGCCATTAGGAACTGCTGGCTCTGTATTTGTAAGGTCAGACAGCAGGCCCCAGTGGGCTCAGAAAGCTCAAAGCCCTTGCTAGCGTGAAAGTCCTCAGTGTTCTTGGTAAGATTAGTACATCTCCACATTCCTCTTCCCAGCCACCAGAGAAGTTTCCAGTTACCTGTGCCATCCTCTATCAGCAAGGCCTCTGCAACTATGCTGTCCTGATAGTACCTGAAGTCTCGACTGAAGGAGGAGAGGCTCACGTGTGTGAAGAAGCAACCAGTCTCATCTGTCTGGAAGTACAGAAAGAGGAAAAGGCATGGGGTAGCATCACTATTATTTCAGCTTAACCCTCCAGCAGCCTTGCCTTACCCTGAGCATGAATGTGCCTGAATGCTGCTCAGCTCCTGCTACACATCTCACCTGGTTGGTGAATCCCTGACAGAGATCTGGTTTCGAAGCACTGGGCAGGAATGGGGCAATCTTCTGACAAAGGTTCACATGAACCATGCCATGCACAGCTTTCCCATAAGTGTATCTGTTTGGAGAAGAAGAAGGAAGATGCAGTCACACGTAGTGAGAGAAGACAAGGCTTGCTTTGCAGAGCACTTACTCAGAGACACAGGGGCCCAGAGACCACTTATTCACAGATGTATTCACAATATAGCACAAGAGTGGCAGCCACACAGCAGGCTCAGGAGCCCTGACTCAGTAAGCAGGGTCAGGCTAGGGCACTGCAGTGATGGGACATCACTGGCTATGCAATACAACTGGTGCCAAACTAACCTATTCTGGGAAACCAGAGTGTTTTAGTTGCTAACTCAGCACAGAGCTCTGCACTTCACACCAGCATCACCCCAGGATATGCTGAAGGCATGCATCATCTTATGAGCAAAAACACAGGTGATTGATAAAACGCCTTTCATTAAGAAAGCACCTTTACACGAGGCACCTAGTGCTGTCCTAGGACTGTACCTGGGGCAATTCCTTTATGCCTCTTTCTAGTTTCTGTTAAAGCAGAATCTGGAAAAGCTTCCTCCATTTCCCTTTTCTTCTGCAGGGAGATGAACACCAAGCATCTGACACATTCTGCCACATAGATGGCTGCTTGTCAAAGGGTAGGTTGCTCCCCCATGTGTTTGGCATAGAGACTTGTGGAGTGCCTTTAGAAAAGGGATGTCAGAGTACCAGAAGTTACAGGAATGTTTTGTGTGCACCAGAGTGCAAAGAGCTGCCATGGAAAATTCTGGCCTCCTGCAACTGAAGTGTAGTAAATTTACCCAGAGCTCCCCATGGTAATTCAACCATCTTATGCCCATCAGGCCAGGAAATAACACAGGGACATCCCTCCAAGCAGAGTCCTCACCTGCCACATACCCGGAGTGGGAAGGTTTTATCTAGTGCATAAATCTGATTTGGTGCCTCAAAGATCACTTCAAATTTTGGCAGCACTGGAAAGGAAAAACAGAACTGTAGGAAACACTGGCCAGGCACAGCCTTTGCAGAGAATTAACATGAAAGTAAGACCATGGTGGAATAAGAGCCAGGAAATGGAGGAAGGTCACAAGAAGGGAAAAGGAAGATATATCCCTTGTTTCTTTAACAGATTTGTGTGTCCCTTTGTGTGACCTCGATTTGTCTGATACAGAGATCTGGAATCAGCTGTGTCAAAGGCCTGTGGCCATACACAACACTCGTCCCAATCACTGACCCAAGGTCCCAGAGCGATCCCCCTCCTGACTCTTTTCAGTGACAGATACCATTACGTTTCTCATTTGCTCTCAGGACAGTTATCACCCAGCTTCCTGGATCAAGAGTACAAGGTCCTCTCTGCAGCTCAGACATACCCCCCACATGTCCGTACCATATTCCTGGACGGAGAAGCTGCCATAAGCTTTCACACTGGTGACATTGATGATATACGTCCCCAGCAAAGGCTCATCACTTAGCTGGAAAGACAGATCTGCAATGCCATCTTGGGGGACCACATCCAGCCATTGCTCTATCCGGTTGTCCTTAGGGTCCTACACCCACAAGAAAGGAAGAAACAATTGTTCCAGCATCTCACTGATCTACACCCCATAGAAATTGAGCTGCAGGATTTCAGCGCTGCACACTCTCAGGTTCTATAGGTAAGGAATGAGGTTTGGTATAGGCTAGTCAAAACATTTTGAAGACAATACAATGCTCCCAGCATCTGAGTCTCCCTACACTTATCTAAGTCCTGATTCCAAGGACAAATTCTTCACAGCTCCAAATGTTTCTGTAAAGGTCTAAGTTGATCTGTCTACACTTGTGCAAGAACAACTCAGATTTCTACTTAACATAACTTCGAGTAAGTGCATAAGAATAAAAAGAGTAAGGAGAGTGTCAGTTTAAGAAATCTTGAAGTTCTACTATTCTACTCAGAGGCCCGAAAAACCTACCAGGAACTGAACATGAATAGCTCAGTAAAATGGCTGCCATCAACATTACTGTAACACCAGATTTCAGCATCACTCACCTGGAGAAACAGGGAAATCTGGAGGAGAGAAAGGCAAAACCCATTAGAAAACAGAAACACATGCCAGCAACACAAGTGACAGGACAAGGGGTAATGGGTTCAAACTTAAACAGGAGAGGTTTAGACTGGATATAAGGAAGAAATTCTTTCCTGTTAGGGTGGTGAGGCACTGGAATGGGTTGGCCAAGGAAGTTGTGAGTGCCCCATCCCTGGCAGTGTTCAAGGCCAGGTTGGATGAAGCCTTGGGTGCCATGGTTTAGTGTGAGGTGTCCCTGCTTATGGCAGGGGGGTTGNGGTGAGGCACTGGGTTGGCCAAGGAAGTGGTGAGTGTCCGATCCCTGGCAGTGTTCAAGGCCAGGTTGGAGGAAGCCTTGGGTGCCATGGTTTAGTGTGAGGTGTCCCTGCTTATGGCAGGGGGGTTGGAACTGGATGATCTTCAGGTCCCTTCCAACCCTAACTATTCTATGATTCTATAACACACACAAGGTACTTCGGGTGCAAATCCCTCTCTGACGGATGTGCAACTAGTGATTTGGAAATTCAGAGCACTGACAACAATATAATATAAAATAAACCTCACCAGGAAGGAGAAACATCAGCTGAGTCCCTTACAGTAAGGTCTGGAGAAAGGGAAAAGCCAATCTGGAGGTCACCCAGCACTTGCTAATGACTTCCTGGCAGAGGCCTCCATGGGGAAAACTCACTGGCCAAACAGACCTTCTTTGGCTCAGCTGCAGTCTGCAGGGGTTACACAGGTATACCATCACTGAGTTTGGAAGGAGCCTTTGCAGGTCAGCTAGGCCAACGGGCTGCGGAAGCAGGTGTTCTTAGAACAGGTTGCTCATAGCCTCCTGCAGCTGCATTCTGAACATCTCCACAGATGAAAATGCTTTCTCTGGGCACCTTTTTCAAAACCTGATCATTGTCACAATGGAAATGTGTTTCCTACTTTCTAACCTGATTTTTCACGTTCCAGCTCATAGGGGCCACTTCCCCACCACATGTCCAGGAAAACTTGACTTGAAAATTATTCCCTCCCCATGACCCCATCACATCAGGAATCGCTATGTCTTATGCTTGTGCGTAAGATGAGCAAGAGACATGTACAGCTCTATCATCTCCAAGTTACCAGCTTTTACTTGAGTTACTATTCTCCTCTGGACACTCATCAAGCCTGGACCAGGGACAAATGTGGAAGAGGTGGAAATATGGCAGATGAGCAGGGTAGAAAGGAAGTAGGATCCACACATGGAACAAGGCAGCCTTTCCCACAGCAGCCCAGGGCTGGCTTACCGAATCATTGAGCACCATGAATTCCTCATCCAGAGTCACTATGCGGAATCTCACTGAAGGCAAAGAAATCAAGGAATACATTTATCAGACCTCAGTCCTTCCATGCAGACCCCTGCTCTGTTTCCCCTGGTCCTGCCTCCATGCTATACGCATCTCTGGTAACATCTGACATGGATATACTCACATGTGAGATACCAGGGAAATTACCTACTGCAACTTCACAGTCACCACAAGCTGGACACTATAGTCACTGAAGGTATCACTCAATGAGAGACTGTCCAGCAATGTTTTCAATTGTCTCAAAGCCTTCTGCTAGGGCTGTCCACGAATTTCAGGCAATCACAGGCTTCCCATATAGTGTTAGCAGTAAAAAGCCTAGGGCCCACAGCTGCTCCCTTTTACAGCTCTCACCTGTCTGCCCTGGTTGATAGATGGGCTTGTCTGTTTGGATGAAGGTGCCACTTCTGGCCTTGGAGATCAGAACCTTTTCCTTCTCCTCAATACTGACCCCTTTGCCCGTGATGATCAATTTGACAGTGGCAATCTCCTCTGTGCCATCAGCTGGAGGTGTAACCTATACAGAGAAAGGAGAGCACACAGCTCCCAGGTAATCTCAGAGTAAAGTGGAATAAACCAACCAGTTCCTCTGCACCTGTCCCAGGACATCCCCACCAGTATCTGGATCCAAATCGCATCTAGATCTCACCTAGACCTACAAGGCAGCAGGAGGCCCAGCATGCCATGGAACCTGACCCTTTTTTTGCCACTGGCTAAGGAATTTTGCCTCTGGTGACCTGCAGGTGCCTTACACCTCTGAGTCTTCAAACCCGGCCAGGAGGATGGGCAGATGCCAGAAAGGTGGGAGACAGTAGCGGAGAATCAAAGGAGAGCAATAAAGCTGTAGCAGAGCCTCAAATGCTGGGCCTTCAGAACTAGCATGTACTGACAAGTAAGAAAGGCAGGTTAGAAAAGATAACCAGAAGGTGTTCCTGTCTCCAGCAGCCGAAGACCCAGCAGCCTCAGCACAGAATGTACTGTCTAATAGAAGAGATGCTGCTTAGGCACATCTGCCTTATCCTAAATCTTTGCTAAATTCTCACTAACAATGAATAAGCTCTAAGCTGCTGCTTGAAAATAACAAGCACATCAATTTCCATCCAGCTGCTCCTAAGAGCTGAGCTGCTGCCTGACTCCAGGTCCTACAGAAACTGCAGGTTGTCATGCAAAGCACCATTTACCCAGGCTTTAGCTGTGGAGCTGCACAGGTCATTTAGAGATGAGCTAAAGCTCCTTCCTCTAGTCTGGGATGGAAGAGAAGGAACAGGTGAGTTCTCTTTATATATCCAGAAGTGCAGTAGATTTTAACACATGTAACTGCAATTTAACGATTGATTCAGAAGGGAAATTCACTGCTGACCAGCAGATACTCCATTTGGCTTTGCATCCTAGGCACCATCCACTCCTCCTCCTAGCAGACTCACTCCAAGGCAAAGTAGACCCTATGTCATCCCTTGTCAGGGAGTAACATGAGGGATTTACAGCTCCAGAAGGGGAAATCAGCGATGTCATTTGCTCACCCATAATTTAGTGCACATAAAAGCCTTCTTCTTCTGGATGGTTTCTTGCATTAAGAGCTCATGTCCTGCAGCACGCTCCAGGATCAGATTCACTTGAAGCTTTTCTTCATAACAGGTGATATGGAGGCAGACAACTTGGGTGGATGGGTAGTGGAGATCTGCAGGGATCACCACCAGGTAACGTCTGGGGCAGAAAAAGAAGGCATCAAAAGCAACACCAGGCTGAGGGCTCAGAGACATGAAGAGCTTCTCTGCACTACTGCAGCACTCAGCGATGTGCCATGGCTTCAGTCAATATTGAACAGTGAACTCAGCAAAGTGATGGCTTCACTCCTAACCTGGGAAAGAGTTTCTGCTTGATTATCTTAACTACTGCCCTATATATTCCAGTTATCTCCTGAACTCTCCAAAACCATTCCCTGCAGTCTTCAAAAGAGGTGGCCTCATAACCCTTGCATTCTAGACACCAGGGATTTATTTGTTCTGGTACGGCAACTGGAGAAGCAAATATCCCTGGGTCCAAGGCCTTACATGGAAGCCCCCCAAAAAGGTGGCTTGCATTTAACTCACAGTACCCAATCCTAATGCATTGGAGGTTAGATTAAAGAGTCAGCTACCCTTTGGGGTGCTCTGTGATAGAGAAGGAAGCACGAAAGCTGATGGAATGTAGTCCATCCACCTAGACTGATGCCTTCATGAAAGAGACCAAAACATAAGCTCAGCATCACTCACAGTTCATGAAAAGCAGCTGCAACGTGGAATAGAAGGCTCAGGAGGATGCCTATCCTCATCCTGGGGGCTCTTGCTCCAGTGGCCCTCTTCCTCTGAAATCACTGAGGCTGTTTTTAGGGGGAGGAAGTGCTTTCTAGCACAGCCTAAAGAGGAGATGGTATGGGGGAGGAGCCAGCCTCTCCCCACCTCTTCCCTTCTCCTGAGATTATAGCAAGCAGCAGTAGGGATGGGTGTACTGTGCCAAGTCCCCCTTAGCCAATAGCAGCCACTTTGAACATCCCCTCCTGCAGGGCTGCCATGGAGACATCTGACCAAATAGATTTTTCATGGCAACAAAACAGCAAGAACTTTGCAGGTCAGTGACCCAGGCCAGGTCCTGATCACTTGTCACTTGTGTCCCTTTGTTTCAGCTGGAGATGGATTGTTGCTGTGCAGGCAGCAGCAAGAGCTCACCCCAGCACCCAGCAGGCAGTGCTGTCACTCAGGATAGAAGCTCAGTAGCTCTGGATCAGATTATGGGGATGTGTATCTCCTTAGGCTGTTTGGCTTGAGAATAGGAGCAAAACCTTGCCTGTGCCTAAGGAAGCACTGCAGCAACACTAACACCAGCCAGCAACCACTACTGAGCTAATGACTTTGCATTGAATAGGAAATGGAAATACATACTGGTCAACAAATCTCTGTACCAGCTCCCTGCAACACCCATCTGCAAGGCAGGGGCCTCACGAACTGGTTCCAGCTTCTCCTGGTTCATGTCTGGGTGTGAAAGGTCTAAGACACAGTCTCTGGTTCTGTTTTTGAGTCCGAGGGTTGGGGTAAAACCCACAAACTAAAACATGAGGGACATTTTCTAGCACAGACAACAATGTGCACAAAAGGGTGGACAACTGTGTTGTAACCAGCATAGAATCATAGAATAGTTAGGGTTGGAAAGGACCTTACGATCATCCAGTTCCAACCCCCTGCCATGGGCAGGAACACCTCATGCTAAACCATGCCACACAAGGCTCTGTCCATCCTGGCCTTGAACACCACCAGGTATGGAGCATTCACAACTTCCCTGTGCAACCCATTCCAGTGCCTCACCACCCTCACAGGAAAGAATTTCTTCCTTATATCCAATCTAAACCTCTCCTGTTTAAGTTTGAACCCGTTACCCCTTGTCCTGTCACTACAGTCCCTAATGAAGAGTCCCTCCCCAGCATCCCTATAGGCCCCCTTCAGATACTGGAAGGCTGCTATGAGGTCTCCACGCAGCCTTCTCTTCTCCAGGCTGAACAGCCCCAGCTTTCCCAGCCTGTCTTTGTATGGGAGATGCTCCAGTCCCCGATCATCCTCGTGGCCTCCTCTGCACTTGTTCCAACAGTTCCATGTCCTTTTTGTGTTGAGGACACCAGAACTGCACACAATACTCCATGGCCTCCCAAAAAGCATGGTCACCATGTAAACTGCCTGTTGAGTGGTACTCAGATTGCATGAATTCTCAAACTACATCCGAGACTTGTGTGAGACAGCATTTGGTTGGCCCAGGGTGCCAGGTACCAGGGACGGTCCTAATAATACACGCAGCTACAGTTCTGTGCCTGGAAACACTTCCCTGCACTGTTTAACACTGCTAATGCAGCCTAAGCTCTCCATATCTGAGTCACAACCTGGTGCTACTCAAGCAGGCAGTTGGGATCTCTTTGGCAAAACCAGGTTCCAGGATGTCCAGAAATTTCCAGTTAACTTGGAATCTCAGTTCCCAAGGTTCTCCATACTCTTTCCAGATGGGGTTGAGAAGACTGAGCCCCCTCTTACCTCTATCACTGGGCCACTCTAGAACAAGCATGCATCATGGGGGCTATACATTATGCACAGGACTTGCTGTTGCTGGCACTGCCTTTGTCTCAAGTGCCAGCAGTTTCATGGCTTACCTGATGGAGATAACTGGCCAGAGGCCAGATATCCCAACTGATTTCAGAAACCAGCACTAAGTTGGTCTAAATCATTGTTAGGCTACCAGGCAAGGGAGGTTGGACACCTCTCCTTGCAATAGATACTTTCTTGTGTCCTCATGAAGGAAGGTCACATTAATGAGAATGGCAGGCAAGGAAGGTTGGACACCTCTCCTTGCAATAGATGCTTTCTTGTGTCTTCATGAAGGAAGGTTACATTACTGAGAATGGCAGGCAAGCATGCCTTTTTGTCTGAAACCTAAGGTTGTCCCACCTCATAAATGGCGATAAATGGATCAACTGCAGCCAGAGAGGTGCAGCTGCTGGCACTAGTGACAGGAGTTGCACCCACTGGTGCCAGCACTGTGGAAACCTCTCTGACCCTGTCCCACCACGCTCCTCCTGCGCTGTTTGCCCAGGTGCGTTCTCTATTCCTTGCTTGGCTTTGGCAAACCTAGCTCTTGCTCACAGGAACATACACCTGAAGGATCTGCATTGAAGGCAGCGGCTGACAGCTGCACAGGCATCATAGACCTGAACACAGCCTCTGAGCCAGAGAAAGCACAGCAAAGCTGGACACAGTTTCTAGCTCTGCAGTTTCTTTCTCTACATGGGCTCAGAGGAGGCCCTTGTGCTGAGCCAAGAGACCCACGGATGGTGAAGGGATGTACCCCCTCCTGAAAACACACCATTCAGGTGGAGCAAAGGGCATCACACATATTAACAACACAAAACCATACAGCTACCTGCTCTCCACAGGTAACTTGAATCAAAATGAAAAAGAAGGAGAGGAGACACAATAAAGGTCACACCTGTGGGCATGGAACACAGTTTCAATGGTTCCAAATAAGGACTAGGAACGATGGCATCTTGGAAATCACTCCAATGTTTTAATATTGTTGATGGAAACAAGAAGTCAATACTATCAGTGTTCTGTAGGAGGAGAGTAGTAATGTCTGCAGAGCACTTTGAAAGGAATCTCTCCATAATGCCAAGGTAGATTAGACTGCTGCACCCACTTTCTGATGCCTTAACAGCAGAATTTGTCCACTGCACCAAAGCCAAGCAAGAAACTGAGAACACACCTGGACAAACACAGCAGAAGGAGCAGGAACTGCCTGGGTCAGAAAGCTTGAAGGCAACACATTGTAAACTGTTCTATGCCTCTCTCAGTGCTTGGCTCCTACACTGCAATCATTCATGGAACTGCAAATCTGCTGCAGTTTTTGCCCAGAAATCTAGTGCAGGCCTTTAGGTTGTAGGTTTACTTGGAATTGAGCTTTAGGGAATTACAGAACTATGCCCAAGGGAGTTTGGAAACCTTTACCTGGATCTCTCTGAAAAAAATAGGTGTGAACCATGAAACCTGCAGCTCTGCATGCTTCTCACAAACAGTGAGTGCTGGTGCAGTGAGGAGGCTAGTGCAGCTTTCTAGCTAACACTCCAACAATCCACACAACCCACTCAAAGAGCCTTCTGAACCTTCTTGGCCAACACCCAAACTCTTCGTTCTTGCTTCATCTTTCCTATTCATCCCACTGCATAGGGGAAGTCTTACCAGCACTCCAGGCACAGTGATTTACCTGAATCACAGCATCCCAAGCTGTAAATTCAAATCTAGTCAGTAAGTAGATAAGCACTCTTGAAAGTTGAGAATTGTTTGCAAGTTGGTAAACTGGCTCAGTCAAACCCACAGAGACTTCCAGATCTGAATGCTGTGGCTTAGGAATCATCTCGAGTGTTAACAAGTTAAAACCCAAACAGGAACCTAGCGGTAAAGCTTGGGGACCTAGATAAAGCAAATTCCACCAGAATAATTGTGGTGAAGCTTCAACTCCATGTAATGTATTTGTGGACCTATTTGTCAGGTCTTAACGTGAGATTCTGCATTTTGGTGAAGCCACTTTCTCAGTGAAGTTGCAACTTTGATTACACCCTTCTCTGGGTAACTCCCTCTTGGTGGAAGGAACAAACAAAACTCATTTTGTATGGATGTAGTTGCACTAAACTGACCTGAGATATGACAGTAGCTTTTAGAAGAGGAGATCTTTGTGGAATAGCTTGAACACTGCCAGAAGCAGGCAAGAGGCTGCACTCAAAGTGAGGATAGTCCCTAAAAATCTTTTAACTGTGCCTTTTCTATTTAATGCAGAACCAAGCATACAACTGGAGATGAAGCATGACCCAACAGAGGTCTGCCCACAGGTACTGAATGCAGACTCAGAAGCTTCAGATTAAAAGGTGTGTGGAAGAAGCATTAATGTGAAACAGACATTCAGCATTAGACACAATGCACAATGTTACTCTATCCGCACCAGCTATTTTGATGACATACACACACATATGCCAGGTACACAGGTTTGCTGTCTTTCCGGACTCTACATGAAGAATGGGACAGGGAAGATCTCTTCCTTTTGAGGAAAGAAACCAGAGATTCTTCTTCCTCTGGCAATCCCTTCTCTTTCTTCCCTTCCTCTCCTCTGCTGTCTTCTTTGAGTACCCTTCCTTTGCTGATCTCTAAAGGATAGCACACAGTAAACAGCTGGCCAGTTCACAGATGAGCACAGCTGTAGTTCCCAGATACTCTGAGGGAAAGGAGCAGAGGGTGCTTCCTTATATCCACCCTCTCCAGGATATAAGGAAGGAGAGGTGGGAGAAACAAAGTCCTAAAGAGCTCATCACCAGCCTTATGCTGAAGCTTCCCCTTTCTGTGAAGCCATGGCTCACAGAGTTCCCATCCACAGCACAGATGGGCCAAGGGAGGTTTAGACTATGTGCTCACAGCCCAGAAAGCAACTGTATCCTGGGCTGCATCCAAAGGAGCGTGCCCAGCAGGTCCAAGGA
>NDXB01016002.1:0-47024 GCA_002631895.1 Agapornis roseicollis
CCACAGCCCTTCGTACATCCACCAGGCGGATCACCTTATCGTAAAAGGAAATCAGGTTGGTCAGACATGACCTACCCTTCGTAAACCCCTGCTGGCTGGGTCAGATACCCTGGCCATCTCTTAAGTGCTGCTTAATAGCACTCAGTATAGCAAAAGACTATAGCAAGACAATAGCAAAAGACTCAGTTGCCTTAAGCTAGAGGTTAGGTTTTTTCTTCCAGAAGTACCCTACCTCATTCACTACAGACTTTCTTACTCCCTCAAAAATTGATACTGCTACAGATATGAACCTCCTTCGGTATTCTGCCTTGATTTGACCCTGAGCACAGCTTGAGAAGAACTGTATGTGGTATGTAATTAAGAATTGTACTAAAGCAGACATACAAGAGAGCTCTATAATGTTATCCACATGATATTGTGTACTCTGTTGATACTGCTTTTCTTACTCTAAGCAACATTTATTGTGACTAGCTTTCTTTTCCATGAGAGTCCCAGCATTAAAGTAACTTGATTACTGCAGGATTTTATCAAACACTCTGATAACAGGACTGTTCCGATTCTTAATCTGTGGTTTCATCTTTATGCATCCAAGCTGTTCCATTAATGAAAAATCCTACATCTCTTTGTTTTGTTCCATTCCTTGCTCGTTCAGCCTCAGATATGTCTAATATTTGAGAATATGAGTACATGTTGAGTACAAGAACATTGGTTGTTTTCTTCATGCTCTGTGGACTGCTGAACTATTGCTTGCTGTAACTGTCAAATGTAGTATTTTCTGAGCATTTTTCTAAGTCTCCTTGTGATTCAATTAAAACAGAGAAGCCAAAAGAAATTAGATACAGCCATGGAGAGATTTCCTTTTGAACAGACTGCAAGATCCACCTGTTTGCTTACCATTATGAATAAAAGTGAGAAAAGCAAAAACCAAGCCATATTTCTTAGAATAAGAAATGGTTCAGGAGCCAAGTCTCTGGTGAGCTTGGGAGATAGATTCACATCACATGGAGATTTTCTATAGTTGTGAAGCAGGTTATCAACCAAACTTTTCACCATTACCCATTAAGCCATGAAGCATCACCCGTTTAATTTCTGAAATTGTAAGTCCAAGAGAGGGACCTCATCTGAATGTGCCTGTATGAAAATGCAGGAACTCCGAACACTCAGTTCTGGTCAATGCCTTCTACCTTTTTTCAGAAGTTAAAAATAAAATAAAGAGGCAAAAGCAAGTAATATTCAATGCAGAACCTTCTACAAATGCTGGGAACAGGAAAAGGACATTTCAGGAAGAAAAGGCGTGTCTCACAGTATGTATAACTGCCTGGTGTCTTGTCTACTGTAGGCTGTGAAATAAGTAAATCATTAGTTTCAGCATCTTTTGGATGCTCTGATCCACGTTATGAACTGTATTCATTATAGAGCAGCTCAGACCTACCTAAGGATAAAAGCATCTTCACACCATCTTTCATCTTTACCTTCACTTTTTCTTCCCAAAGGGTGTCACCAAGTTCCAGCTGAGAAATATCCCTTAGCAATGGGGTTATGGGGTACATGTTTCAGCTTCTTGTTGGTGGCTTTATATGTGTGCTTCCTGCACTGCAACTTTTTCTGTTACAGCCTTTGACAAGTAGAGCTCGGTTACGCTTGCCTCACATGCACTGGCACTGTAGGTAGCAAAATGTACCTTAGCTGCCTGCCAGCTGTCAAGTTAGCTCAAGCAAATAAATTCCGTGTCAGGTCTGCCCTTCCTGAAAATTCAGTGCTCAGAAGAGGTAATGCTTTCTTCAGAATTGGAAAAGAACTCCACTAAAACAACTTTTCTTTTGTTCATGTCTGTCCCTTTTTCTTGGCCAAGCTACTAGAAAATATTAAGCATGCAAATGCAGACACAGAACGTGGAAGTTAAACTGTTTCTCTAAATCTCTGATTCCTAGGTTATTATCTCACTTGTTGACAAATATTGTAACTGACAACTGAGCTATTAAACTTCAGCTGAAAGGAAGAAAATAAATGCAAATTCTCTTTTAATTACTTGGGGAATTTTCCACATCACTCAGTACCATAATAGCCTTTTTCACCAACATGCATATCTTTATTAATACTCCCATAAAGCAAGGAATAGTAGGCAGTGCAGCCTCCTTCCCTGCTTTCTGGGCCCTTCCTAATTTGGCATTTTTTTGAGATAAAAGAGTGACTCCTGCCTAGTATTTGAAGAATAGTTATGCTTGTGCTTAAGAGATGGTGCTGAGGTGTGGATCACTGGTACTACATCCCTGTGGCTCCAAAGCGAAGATCCAGCTCCAGAAAAAGGGAGACTTCCGTGAAGATCTACCCTGGTGGAGTCCTACTGATAAGCTATAGGCAATTGTATTTAATTTTAAATACCCTTTATAAACGTTTAGCTCTCTCCATAGAGATTATCCATTTAAAATGTAGGTTCCTATTTTCAGAACCTGCTATCAAATGTTTAGGTTCCAGTCTCATTTAACAGGTCTAGCCCATGGGCCTTAAACCAGAGTATGAAAGTCTGAGAACTTTTCAGATAACGGGTTTCTTTCCCTGCACACTAAATCCAGTGAGTCAGTAAAATTAGGAAGCACATTTACATGAAGTATGACTCACTTTTTTAATTAAAAACTTGGCAAAAATAGTAGAGGACATGTCTTTTCATAGCATTCATTTTGGAAATTGTATTCAACTGCTGCCAAGATTTCTGTCATTTCTGTTGGTTATTTAGTCTGATTAACAATATTTCTTTTGGTCTACCAGATCCTAAGGGCTTATTTTTCTAGTCACATGGGAATGATGTGTTCAGGTAATTCTCTTTACTATAAACTAGAATAAAAGGCCTTAGCCAGGTGTGGATTCTACTAAATTTCATTTGCAGCTGTAGTGATTGTAGCCAGTGGGTCAAGAGGGTTGATTCTCCCCCTCTACTCCACTCCTGAGATCTCCCTGGAGTACTGCAGTCAAGCTCTGGGGACCCCAGTATGAGAAAGATGTGAACCTGTTAGAGCAAGTCCAGAGGAGGGACACAAAGATGACCACACGGCTAGAACACCTCTCCGTGTGAAGATGTACAACTGGGAAGTTGTAGCTGTTCAACCTAGAGGAGAGAAGGCTTTGGGGAGACCTTATTGTGGCCTTTCAATACTTAAAAGGGCTGTAGTGGCAGGACAAGGGATAATGATTTTAAACTGAAGGAAGGTATATTTAGGTTAGACATAAGGAAGGAATTTGTTATGCTGAGGATGTTGAGGCACTGGCACAGGTTTCCCAGAGAAGCTGTGGCTGCCTTGTCCCTGGAGGTGTTTAAGGCCAGGCTGGATGGGGCTTTGAGTGATTTGATCTAATGGAAAGTGTGTCTGCCATGGCAGCGGGGCTAGAACTAGATGGTCCTGGAAGGTCCGTTCCAGCCAAAACCGTTCTATGATTCTATGATTTAGTACTTTCCCAGCAGAACTCCTTGCACGTAGTTCTAACATACCCAGAAGGGAACAGGCATTTTTAAAACTCAAGTTCAGGGGTTTTTTTAGCAAAACCTCCAGTTATGGATGTGTCATTGTAACTCAGACCTCTCTGTGTCTTTTTATTATTGGCTTTAAAAAGCCTCTGACAACTGTATTAGTATCGAGTGCTACAATTTTTCTCATCTTTACTGGAATTTGTCCAGCACTTCACTCTGTGATTTTCTTTCATAATTCAAATAATGGAATGCTAGACAAACCTGAGGCTAAGAAACAGCTAATGAAAGAAAGCCAATGGACATGATCTGTTATCCTGCTACTCCCTTGCACAAACAGATGATAGCTACATACTTAATGCACCCCATTTCAATGAAGATGTCCAGATGAAGAGAAGTACAGCTTGTAAGACATAGGAAGTAATCCTTTGTCTTTACACAGCATTAATGAGGTTTCTGCAGAAGCAGAGGCTTCCAGTTAGTGGGAGAAGAAAACAAGAAATTCAGGAGGAGATCCGCAAAAAAAGGACCAGAGGTCTGGAAAATACAACCTACAAAGAAATACTAGACAAACGAGAGTTATTTAGATGAAAGAAGAGAGGATTATCAGGAGAAAAAGACAGGAAAATGAGTGTCAAACTTCACATAAGTAAGGTCTTCAGCAAAGGATGAATAAATTATTTGTTCTCTGTGTATACATGTATGCAACATGATTTAAGGGCTTAAATTACATCAGAAAATTCAGGTGTTACACCATGGAAGGCTTATAACAGTATGAATAGTAAAGGGATGGAATAGCTGCCTAGGGAATGTCATGGCATCTCTATCTCTGAAGAACTTTAAGAATAGGTTAGAGAGATGTCTACCAGGAATAATCCAGGAACAGGTGATCCTTCTTTGGTGTATGATGGTGGAATAGAATAATTTAGGGTTTTTTGTAGTTGCTGTGATTCTATGAGACTAATAAGGATAATAATGTATTTGATTCATTTTTGCAGACTTTACTTGTGCTTTCCAGACAGTCCCTGATGCTAAGAGCACAAAATTCTCCAAAAGATAAGCAGCAATTTTTACAGTAATGGCAAAAACTTAAATTTAATGGAGTAGTTGCTAAGAAATAAAGAAAGAAATTAGGGAGGCTGAGTGACATGGGCATTAAGATATCTTTGTTACTTTTGTAGGGAAGGAAGTCAAAGAATAACTCCAACTTTGGCTGCAGGGGAGAGTGGCTGGATCCAGGAAAGACACATGTCCCCCCAGAGAATGGCAAGTGTCACTTTGAAAAGGGACTTGTTGAAAGGAGGTTAGAGTGGAGGATAAGTCATTAACTGTGTTCCAGCCATGTGCCTTGGGTTCTGTTCTCAGGAAACTGCAAGCACTCTTGTAAATAAGTGTAGAAATCAGGATTTCAGCATACCAGTATCACAGAATAACGTGCTCACACTGAGAAAAGCCAACATCCTGAAGGAAGCATGAATGAAAAATTATTTTGTAAAAAAGATGCTGATTTCAGTTGACAAGAAACTTAACAATTAAATGGTTAAAATCTAACTTTCAATTGCACTTTCAATTGTCATGTTTGTGTATTGGAAGCGCAGAAGGAAAAGCAGCAGCAGCAGCACCAATGTTCCTGGAGGAGCGAGGGCTTCTGGCATGCTTTAAACTCAGTTCTGAGGTTCATAGTGGGGCTGGAACGTCTGCCACATGGGCTTGTTATCAACATGCTCCTGCCTCAACATGGAAGCAAGATAATTCAGACAGCTGATGAATGGTCTTGTGCAGTTGTGGCATGCAGGGCTCTAGAATCAGTGTGTTCTCTGGTACCTGAAGAAACTCAGCAGAAGTGCTGGTGCCCACAGTGAATACAGACTTCTTCCCTCCCTACCTTCCAGATGAAAATTGGTGGTAGGCTATACATGTCCATGGAGCAGTAACAACAATAATAACAGTAATCCATAGAGCAGTTTTAAGTAGCTAGAAAACAACAAACTAGTTTTCTTATTTGCTAAACTATAGAAGATTTGATTCAGTTTGTGATCTTTGCTAAAAGAAACTTCAAGCAGTTCTTAGCTCATTACCCATATACTCACCCTTACAGGCAATCTCATGGTGGGAAGCATTGCTTTATTTTCACATCAAAAGTTCTGCATAGACTCAACAAATTTTCATTCAGATTTTAATTTTTCAGGATTTCTTGGGAGGATTCTGTCACTGATCTTGTAGCATCTAGGAACCATCCCAAAAGATGGAGGTTTGGGGCTGTGCCATGGAAATTCATAGCACAGAGATTTCAGAGATGTCAATAAAAAGTGAAGGTGCTTTCAAAGACCATGTTCAGGTACCAGATGAGTATGGAAATCTGTATATAGTATGGAGGGTAGGAGGAACTTCCTACTGCTAGGCATGATGCTGCTATGATACGTGAAATGTTCTTTTGACGTGTGTAGGGGATACAGTAACAGTCACATTTCCAACCAGTGCCAGAGCTGGTGCTCAACATTTAATCTGTTGGAATTAAGCATAGCAATTGATGGAGTGTTTCCAGTTTCTGGGGAAGCTTATATAACATTGTTAAAGTTACTCTAAAGTAAGTTGAGAAATCTATGACAGCTTGTCAAATTTATCATATGTGTACTCTACTGAAAGGAATCTGGCCCAGACGGCATTTCAGTTTCTCTTGTGTGACCACAGTGCACAAGCTGCAATGGAGAAAAAAGTCAAAATGTCAGTCAGTTTCTAATATTATAGTGAATAGCTCTGACTTGTGAGATACCACTACAAACATAGGAGTTTAGGAATCTTGTCAATATTAGATGTAATGGATTGGTTTATTACTGAGCAGTAGTAAGTTTATTTAATGGGATCACACTCTGTTGTTATTTTTCTGTTGATAGAAATATATTTCACCATCTGCTGCATTGTGGAAAATGGCCTTCAGATCCACCAAGCATTTTTTTTTCTTTTTACTTAGCATGATTTGATAATTACAGACTGGAGCCACATAGCTTTAGACAAGATGTACCTTTAAAGCATGAGTTTGGGCTCTGAGAGCACTAATAGCCAGTATCAGCCCTCCTCAACCTAATCCCAACCATTGCCTGGGGGCTTCATTTCAGGTGAGGTCTGGGCATCCAGTCCTGGCCCCAGCTGTGCTGTGGAAAGGCCATGTCTCTGCTTCTGTTTCCTGGGTGGATCTTGGACCTTTGATACAGCCTTGTCTCCAGTACTGTCTATGTCCTTAATCTCCTGATAATCCCTGGAGGGATCATGAACCTGATTCATGTCCTCACTGTCTGGGACTGCCTTTGCACCCTGTTACCAGCACTGCTGCAGTGATGCTCTTAGGCTGTGCCCTGGTTAGTGGAGGCACTGCTGGATGTGCAGTCTCCCTGGGCTCCTAGCTCATCTTTCCTTACGGAATGGCCTCATCTCTTGCTGCTTCCTGCCGTAAATTTCTCTGCCTGTAAAACCTGAGTGTTCTGCAAAGCTTTTTTATTTTGTCTTTAGTCCAGTCCTAGTTAATTTTAAGGACTTCTGCTGTTAGTGAGACATTTTGCATAGTAACAGCTAACAGTAGGTTGTAATTATGATGGATTCATAGAGTTTTAGTAATTATCAAGGCCTAACACTTTTTTTGTGAGCCATAGGCAGAATCCTGCCTCTGAAGCTCTTTGTGCCTGTGGATTGACATTCATGCTGTACCATAGTAGTTGCTTGGCGGGTAAATAGACAAATGATTGTTAGACATGTGTGCCCATTTTCATGGTAAATATTTAAAATCAGACTCATGGAAAAACACACTTTGGAAGGGACATTCAAAGGTTATCTAGTTTAGACACCTGCTCAAAGCAGAGCTATCTTTGAAGGTAGATGGGGTTTGTTCAGGGCTGTTTTTAGCTGAGTTCTAAGTATCTCCAAGGATGGAGATTACACAGTTTCTCTTGGCAGCCTGTTCAAGTTACCCTCACTGCTGAGGTTTTTTTCCCTCATATGTGTTAGGAATTTCCCTTATTCCAGCTTGCATCCTCTCTTGTCTATTCAATGTGCAACTCTGAAAACAGTGTAGCTCCATTATTGCTATAAACTTCCTTTCAGAAATAGAACTTTTACTAAGTTCCCCCTGCAGCCTTCTCTTCTCCAAGCTAAACAAATGCAGTTCCTTCAGCATTTCTTTGTACATCAGTTGCTCCAGATCTTTGGATTGAAGTACTAATGAAGTAACCTACTGGGCTTTCTCTGACTTGTCCTTGTTACTGTTGTACTGGGGCCAAAAGTGAAATCAAAGTATTTCAGATGCATCTGCAGGAGTGCTGAGTGCAGAATAACCACTTATCCTTGACCTGCTGACTATATTTTTGTTTATATAGTCCAGTATATGGCTGTATTTGGTTTATATATACTTCATTTATATATAAGAATTGTGACCACAGTTAAGCTCAGGGCACTTCAAAATATCTTAGTGTTTCCCCTTTCTGACCAAGCCTGGAGACTGCATGGAACAGGGGTAAGTGATATAGCTTGTGTGTGCTTGAGCAGGGGCATTGGAGCACATGATGGTCAGAGACTGTTGTGATTTAAGCCTGTTGGCAATTCAGATTCACGCTGCCGCTCACTCACTCACTCCCCTGTATTTACAGTATTCATGCTATTACTGGACAAAAACTTGAAAAATGCGAAGCATCTATAAACTCCCAAGAGGGAGAGAGGGAAATAATCTTCCTCTTCACCTGAAGAGAACTTAACACTTCTTTGTATTTACATTTCGAACACAAAGTGAACGTGTGTTTCCTTTTCAGTGCTTCAGTTGGCCTTTATTGATGCAGTTGGCAGTTGTTGAGTGAAATTTATGACATTACTGAATGTTTGAAGCCACAAGCATTTGTGCCTGTATAACAACACAGTATGGTCTGTCCTTTGTACAAATCGGTACACTGCAGCATGGAGAACTGAAATGGGTTGTTCAAGACAGTACAATGGAAAGAGATGCTCAGTGTGCTAACATGCTTTTCATTGTAACTGCCTCTCTCTGCAAGCTGTCAAAGGTCTACACAACAAAAAGTAAGAATGTGAAGGCTCTTATCACTGCCCCACAGATCAAGAGTGCTTCAGAGGCCTGAACAAAGAAAAAAAACCATCAGAAACTTGCTCATTTGGCAAGCAGAATGATAAATCTTTCTCTTGGCAGAAATAGGATTCAAAGTAACTGCATTATTTCTTTATTGCTATTTTTAATATATATATAAATGGAAAAAATTAAAGAGAAATGTGTTAATTTGAGGAGAAGGACTTGCAATCTAGTTAATGCTGAATTTCCTAACCAAAATTTTTGATGATTTGGTGTTTCTGGACTAATGAAAATGTTTTTGGGTCTGCTTCATTTTCAGCTCTAGCCTTATCCAGCTGAAGCAGTAGATTGGCTATTCAGTTCAAGTTTGGAGAAATATTTAATACAGGGAGCAGTGTTTATATGTTTATACAATTTATTGCACTCATAAAAAGCAGTGGACACAAGAAATTAAATTATTACTGATGCAGTGAGTGTTCTTCACATCCTCTTCAGCTTCAATGCAAACACTATGAAATTAAGGTCATAAAAATAGTTAAATATCGCACTCAAAAAGGCATCCCAGTGGAGAAACTGTAGTGGGTAGCTTTTATACTGCATGCTTGTTGCTATGCTTTTACTGTAATGCTGGCACCCAAATTAGATAGAGTTGTCCAATGAAGTCTTACCAAAGCAGAGTTAAACAGAAATATTACTTCCTTACATCTTTAGAGACATATTTCTGTTTATAGATGCCACTACAGCTTTCCTCCACTAGCATGGAACATCTGATTTTTCATCTTAATGTTGGTTTTAGTGCTGAACTCTTTTTTGAAAGAGTATGTACTTGGTTACATACATACCTGTAGTTTTGCAAATGAGTTTTACTTCAGAAAAGCAATATGCTGCACTTGCACCTGTGTTTTCAGACTACTTCTCCAATTTGTCAAACCCATTTTGGATTATAGCTCTGTCCTGCAATAAAACTTTTCAGCTATATGAAATCTGCACATCTAGGAAGCATATTCCATCCCTTGAAGAGAGATAGAGCCAAGAAAAACCACTCCAAAGTTTTTACTCAATGCATCATCTTATTTTGAAGGTGGACAGCTGACTAGTACTCCCTTAGTGGTTACAAAGTGTTTGAAAAGATAGCCTGTAGTATATTATAATAGGGTTTATGGTAGATTATAGGAGTGACCTTTACAATGCTGCAGTTCTGAAATACAATTTCATGTCTCAATTTTGGAAGGTCTCACCTGTTCTACTCTACTGGATCAGATGATCCAATCACTCTTTCAGGACCCCTTCTCAGTCCACAATGTTTATTACAGAAATTTTAAAATGTGTTAATCAAAATCTGTCACCTATATATTTTTTTTTTCCTGTTGGTTGCTATGACATAGTGTATAAACAAGGCTTGGCCTAGAAACTGTGTATTTTTTATATTAAAATTAGTAAGAACTCACGACAAAACTGCATATGCCAAAACCAGAGACAATGTATACTGCTTTTATCTTCAGTGTATATGATATTTTAAACAAATGTCAATAATAATGGTAGGAAATTCCTGTATCTTGATTCTTTTCACACCAGGCGTTTTGGCATGATTATAAAAACAGTTTAAAAAATACTTTGGACTGAATTTGGCTCTCAAACACATTTCTTCAAGTCTGGAGAAATTCCCACTTAGCTAATAGAGTTACTGGATATTTAAAATTGCTGGAATTGCAAGCTAGCGCCTGTGTTTATTGGAGTATGTATCATTTTTCCCACAGATTTCATTACACTTTGATTTGACACCTCCAAATCTTAAGATGTTCTTTATATATGTTATTGTGTTCAAAATATTTTCTTATGATAGACGTCATGTACATCATCTATTTTTTTTAATGTACAAGCAAATATTTAGCTTTAAAAAAAGACCAATTATGTCATTTTATTGTTGCTAATACAAAGCCTTGGCTAGAGAAAGTTCCCTGTACAGAAAAATATGATGTTCTATGGTGGGTTTTTTCCATATAATTCATTCTTGAATTTAATTTTTCTGTAGAAATTGAACATAGGGACCAAGATCACTTAACAAAGCCCTGCCTTGTGTAGTGTTTGACTGCCTGTAGCTAATAGTGTCATATATGTATGGACAAAAGCAGCATCTCTGGCTACATCTATATTCATAAATTCCGCCATACCAGAGTATATTCCTGGCTATAGCAACTAGATCTTCTGATTCTTAAATTCTTAGAATGTTTTCTTGGCAATATTTTACCCAGACCAAGTAGTATTTGGCAATTCCTGAACACAATTTCAGAGTCAGCACATCTTTCTTGGCATAAGACACTTTAAAATAAGAAAGACCTGAACATGTACTGTGGCTCTGTAAAAACACTTACCAACAAATGGATTCAATTAAAAATATGCTTCCTAAAGTTAGATACATAAGCTACATATATGTTAGCAAACTCTCCAAGGACTGGACACAGTCAAACATCTAAGTCTTCCAAATGACACTGAGGTATAGTTCAGGGAACATCACAGGCCACACCATCGTACCCCAGCAACTAAGACCCTATTTTGGATTGGAAGAAAGCTTCTCTCTTTGGATGTGAGGCTTACTTCATGGTTTTGTCTCTGGACTCATTTTGTTTACCAGCGCAGATGTCTTGTTTCAGCATGCTAATTCATGTTTAAGTATCTAACATAAGCTTTTAGCTACCTTGCAACAGAAACTGGCATCTAACTTTCTGTTGAATTAGAATACTGGGCTCATTGAACCTGTTTAATTATTGTAATGCAATATTTGGTCCACTTCCCCAATATGCAGTGGATTTCTGCCCCTCACTGAGCAGCTCAATCACTATTTAGGGAAATGTACTGACAAACCTGAGGAATGACTTCCTTTTGAACACGTTTATCTGTATGTCTGGGATTAATTAAAAGTGATTTCTCTGCCTGTAGAAATGGAAGTTATTCTAGTAAGACAAGCGCTGCATTAAAACATCACTCAGAGGTGGTGTAATTCCTAAAAGAAATACATACAGACACAGTAGGACTTGTAGAAGGAACTTGGTTATAATTTTCCTGGTGCTCATCTTTGGGAACTCATTCTCTGCAGTCCTTACCTATAGACAAAGCAGCTTCCACAATATATTTGTGAGTATTCAACCAATTTAAACAAAAATGTGTTTGTAGACTGCACTTTTGTTGTTATGGAACTTTGGGAATGTTGGCTCCTGCATTCCTTTGGTGTATTTCACCGTAGCTCAAGTATTAGCTACAAGCAGGTGTCAGGAGGAGGATCAAAGAGATAACCACTCGTGAGAAATACTCTGAGCACAGATTAATTCCTGGCATCTCAGCAAGTGTTTCTATATCTTATGTCTATTTTAAACTCAATTTTGTGAGGGTGAAAACTTATTATGGCAGAAGACTTTAGAAAAGAGTGAGCTAATTGCAAACTATACAGATAAGAAACCTTCCCTTTATACATCCAAGTGCACTAAAGCTTTCTGAGGCACTGGATTAGCTGCACAAGAGCAGTTAGGTAGAAGAAAGCTCTAGATGCTGATATGCATAGTTGCATAAAATATTTCTGCCCTCGTGCTGAATTCCTTACCTATACCATTGCTATTGCAAATACTTCAGAGATGTGACAGTATTTGGCCTGACCTACTGCGTAAATTGTGTTCCAAATTTGAGGCTTCTGGGGACTTTTCCAAGCCATTGGACCATTCTACAAAGGTAGAGAATTTCCATATGGGTCACTTCAGGTAACACATGTTCATTGCTAAAAAACTCCAAAACCCCCAAAACAACAACAACAAAAAGAGGGTTTTGCTTACCCAGCAAGCCCTTAAAAGAATGGCATGGATGTTCCGAGCCCCTCTGATCATCTAAACTTATTTTGGGGTAATTTTCCTCAATTAATGAAATAGAAGTGGTATGTTTTGTCTTCATTCTTTTTCAAGTTGCAGAAATAATCACAAGTGGCTGGTAGGCATTTAGAGAAAATCTGGAGGTGTTTAATTTCCTACCTTAGGGACTTCCTTTTGCAGACAGATGTAGCTTGATATCACTGCCATAGTTATATATTTTAGAGAGTGTCATGCGAAGCACATAGGAAAGCAAATTTACATTTGTCATCACTAAGTAATATCTATATTTAGAACATGGGGACTTAGAGGCAAGGATTATAATTTTTGCTCTATATTTGTAGAAAAAGGGCCCTGATTTATGACTGATGTCTGTGCTAGCATTTTAAAGGCAAATAGAGTTGCCTGTTATGTTACCAAAGGCTTACAGATGAAGTTGACGTTATTATTTTATTGGTCACAGTCAGTGATCACACTTATTTCAGTTGTGGGAGATGAAAATGTCCCTTTTACCCTGAAAACTTTTGTAATAATTTCAGGCTAATGCTATTTCCACTATAACATTGGGGCTTAGTTATGTGGCTAGTAGTGATACATTCTGATGTGAGAGCAACTGCAAGGAGCAACTGCAGTATTACCAATTTTCTAAGTTATTTGTTTGTAACATTTTATGATGGCAGAAAAGAAAGAATCATTATGATAACATGGTCACTGATTAGGAAAACAAAGCACAGTGCTATTTTTCTTGCTTAGCAGAAAAGAAAGTGGGAAGTTTGGCAAAGAACAAGGAACATATCTTTCTGCAAGCTCACTCTCTCATATTAATAGGAATTTTCCATTGTTTTCTTCAATGTAAACCCAGTTTGTTTATTTGCTTTTAATTTCAGAGAGTTTTTGGTGCATTGCCGCCACAGGGCACCCCACTGAGATAGCCTAGAAGGGCATTACATTTTCATGAACAAGAAACAAATAATGCTTTTGAAGCCTATAACTTCTTTAATTTCAGTTAAGGAAAGCAACAAGAAAGAACAGAAAATAAAAATTCTGTGAGATAATACAGGAAGAATATTTCTTTTATAACATATTGCAGAAAGCAAAAGTTAGCATAAAGAAAAAAACCAGAACTTTGGAAGTGGAAACAGCTGTGTTTAGTATTGCTTATGTTTAAACTGTATGTAAGAACTCCCACTGAAAGGAAGGGTTAGGAGTCCACAGCACTCTCACAATGTTTTGTGGTACCATTGAACAACACTAATTTTAGACAGGCATTCATTCAGGAATAGGGTTTGGAACAGGGAGAAGATTTATCACTGCTGAAAGCTTTCAAAACAAAGAAAAGCTCCCTCCCCACTACTTCTGTTTTAATGGCATACCTTTAATGCACCAACTCAGAACTTGCACCCACATGATTACATGACATTAAAGAAAGCTCTTGCAGGGAAAAAGTTTCAACTCTATGTTGCAAGTCTCAAAGTTCAGATGACAAATATAAAAAAGGCAAGAAACAAAGCACTGTTTTGAGAATGCCATGCTTTTAAGCTAGTCACCCAAACACTTTAACTTCCTTCTTATGATTTTGAGTAGCTGGGGATAAATGGCCTAAACCAGGATTTGTTGCCTATTGAAACTTAAAGGAATTTGAAATATAAGGTTTTTTTGAAATACAAGGTTGAACTATAAGGTATTTTTCTAAAATTCTTATGGTGAAGGGTGCACTGATCAGCAAATGGCCCATGGGAAAAAGACATAGGAAAGGCTGTCCCATCTGACAGTCTCTGTTGTCAGCTCTGAAAGGTCTCTTTGTCCAGAGTATTGTCCAGAGTACCCTCAGCCTGTCCTGGCACCCTGCACACCATAGAGGTGAACCAGTCACCCTGTCCAGGGCTGCCCCCCTTGTGTGAATACAATCTCTGTGGCCTGTCAGGTGCTTTGATAATGCTTTGAAAAATGGGGACATTATAAGTAAAAGCAAAACATAACAACTATGGTGCTAAAATGTAAGATCTGACAAGTAGTGTGTTTGGAACAAGGATACAGAAGAAAATCCCAGGTGTTTCCAGTGACTGATAATTTTCTTAGTAATTTCAGAGTGTCCTATGTTCCACTGGCCAAAGAGCTACTGACACTCGTGCAGCTCTGCCAGCTGGGACCCAGACATTTAAAACATCTACCTTCACAATTGCATTTGAAGCATCAGAATGTCATCTGAGATCATGCCTTTACTTTTTGGCCCTTTTCTCTGAGGATTCCATTCAAAATCAGATGGTTATCTTCTGTAGGAATATCATTTTGCACCGTTTTCCAAGGAGCTGGATTTGGAAATGCTGATGTCCCCAGGGCATATCAGACAGAGTTAGCACTTGGCCAGACAGTAAACAAAACACTTGTTAGAGGCAACATTGAATGAGTAGCTTGATACTCAACAATAAACAGATCATTTATCTGTTGAGAATTAAGTGTTCTTAGCAGACTGCTAAGGAGTGGTATAAACCTTAGTGCACAACTCTTTATATCATACACATCAGAAATATGTTTTATACAAACATGGAAAGGAGAATTATGAAAGCACCTTATTACTAGTTATTGACAGAGACTGGAAGTGATGACAGCCAAGTAGGTTTGGACTGATGATATGTTTGGGATGAGAGCCCTTCCCCAGATCTGTCTTGTTGCCATGACACCATGGCAACCTTACATAAGTGTGGTGAGATTCAGACGCATCATTTTTTTACCCCTTGTCAGAGTGAATTAAGTAACCACTGCCACAGGTTACTGCTAAAATTGTCCTGTAGTCAACATTATTGTCAAGAACAAATTTGTGTTTATAAGGTTGGTTTTAGTAACTTAAAAAAAAAATTGAGATCTGAAGATAACAATATACTAGACAGAATGGGAAAAGGGGATCCACAAATTCTAGATGTGTTCAAATTGACCTGAAAAGCTCCAAGTATGTACTCAATAAAATGTTGATTAAAACCCCCATGCCAATTATCTGTGTTACTCTGAAGCAGTAGCCTACATATTATCTTTCTAGCAGACCTTTTTCGTACCTGACTCCTGTTGACATCCACCTTTCTGGAATTTGCCCAGAGTTCTAAGACTTCTCAAAAGATAACATCAGAAGAATTATGACTTCTGTAGAAAAGTCTTCCAGAGTTTTAGGTAGGAGCAATGAATTTTATGTATTTTAATGTCTGTCCCTCATAGGCAGTAACTAAAAGGGGAAAGTTCTTCAGTTCCTTATGTGTACACCATCCTGCTTCTCCCCAAACCTGCCGATTAAGCCTGCCATTGAAATAACCCAAGATTTTGTTTCAAAGCATTACTTTCAGGTCAACCTTGGTCAGAATTTTCCGCAGTGAAGCAATAAGTTACGTGCTTGTCAGAGTGGTTTCCAAAAGTGCCAAATTCCAATCTCTGTATCCTTTTTATTTGTCTTTAATGAAGTTATTTGGTGTGGTGTGAAATCCCTTGGGAAATGGGAAATTGCCACTCATAACTTTAGGAACTTCCTAACTAACCCTGTAAGATCTCTGTGAGACTCGCACGCTTTTGAAAATTTTACCTTGTTATGCATTTGCTTGAAATGCAGTGTGTTAGGCCTGTGATGTTCTTGTTGATATGCAAAATGCTTTACTTAATCATGTCTTTTTAAGAAAAGAGTGTATTGAGTAATTTTGATGTGCTTATTTCTAATTAATTAGTGACAAAATCTAAATAAAAAGGAGGATGGAAACTGTATTAGTCAATGCCTCTGTTGAGGTTATTCCACAAACATTTCAAATTGCAGTGCAATGAATCCTTTACCTTCGACCGCAGTGCTGTCTTTAGGTTGGCAGTTGCTTCTAAAATCAACTGTACCTCACTTGTGCTTGAACATAGTTTATTTGTTCGGTTAAAAGATTTTTGTAGGGCTTAGGGCAACTCCTTTGTGCGCATCTGACACAGGTTGCTGCATGATGTGCAGAGATGGCAGCAGCAGGTGCTAGGGCTGCAGGCTGTGGGGCTGAAGCCTCTTGCCCTGGGAATTTTCTGCTTCACACTTTGGCTTCTGAAACTGAAATTCAAGGTCTGCTTATGAATCAGTCTCATGGAATGATGAAGTGCTAAAAGTTTTCTTTGTGTCTTGTTTGTTTGACTTTAACATTACTGCTGAAGAATAAAAAGCAGAAATATTTTCTTATCATAGAATGGTTTGGCTTGGGAAGGATCTTAAAGCTCATTTAGCTCCACCCCCTCTGCCATGGGCAGGGACACCTTCCACTAGATCAGGTTGCTCAAAGCCTGGCCTTGAACACTGCCAGGGATGGAGTATCCACAGCTTCTCTGGGCAACCTGTGCAATGCCTCACCACCCTCACAGGAAGAAAACTTCATTCTAATATCTAGTCTAAATTTACCCTCTTTTGGTTTAAAGCCATTCTTGCTTGTCCGATCACTACATGCTCTTGTAAAAAGTCCTTTCGCAGCTTTCTTGTAGGCCTCCCTTTACACATTAGGAGCTGCTCTAAGGTCTCAGAGCCGCCTTTTCTCCTGGCTAACAACCCTAACTCTCTCAGCCTGTGACAGCAGTATGAAAAGTGCTTGTACATGAAATGAGAGCATGCAATCGCCAGCTGTAAGCAGTTAAACAACCAGACACCCATTTTCCCACTTATTAGACCTACATCTTACACAAATTTGAGCTGATCCTTTGATACCTTGTAAGCCTACTAGAAAATCTTGTGTACCATGCAAGTCACATTCCCACACTTTAATTTCCAGAAACCTTGTGGTAATCCAAAGATATATGAATCAGATAATGCGTTAAACAGCAAAAGTGGGAGCCTTTTTTATAATATTCAGTTGTTGCTTGCTATGTATTTTTTTTCTATAGATCAGCAGGATAGTGTTAGGCACATGGAATGGTAATGAATCTTGGATTAGTTGCAAACAGCCAGAAGGGACTGGAGATACAGCTTAGACACTGCTAAATAGCACATGTAAAGTGTCTGTGGTTAAGACTTTGGTTTTATTTACAATGGAACAAAACTCAGGTGAATCACAGTTTCTTTAATCAACTTACATAAGGAAAGGAGATGCAAATTTCTAGAGGAGAACAGTCCTGCCATGGGAAGCATTCTGCCAGACTGGTCAGATCTAAACATGTAAGTCTAGGCTGTGCTTCCCTAGGCGTCTGTGGTAGGCAAGGACTGGCTCCAGTGGCATCACCCTCTGGACTCCACACAAACATAAATGGCACCAGGGCAGAAGGCTAGCCCACTTGCCTAGCCCACAGCAGCTGCCGTTCCTGCCCAATAGTCATACCTTTTATTTTGGGTTTCATTGACAGGCTGGGGCTTGATCTCTAAATTGGTTTCATCAGGAAAGAACTAAAGCAGACAGCATATAAGTTGTGGTCTGACTTGCTGGTGCTACACCAGGTGGCATTTTGAAAGGAGGGCCAGAGGAGTTTACAGCACATTTGCATTTTAGCCTCCTGAAGGTACCTTTATGAGCTGCAGCAAGGACAAGGAACAGCAGCACCCTTCAGGAGAGGAGCTCAGGTGCTCACAGCTGATCTCCTACAACTTGTACAAGAGGACAGGAAATCTGACCATTTTCTTCTAGCTGTTCTTTACCATCAAATATTGTTGTTTATTTTCTTAACACGTTTCTCACAAAGGAATGGTGAACCCTTTTAGCTTGGATCTTCATTTCTTCTCTGAGTTTGTAGCCTGTTTCCTAACACTAAAACCAAGAAGTATTCTGCCTTCAAATTATTTCAAAACACATTACAAAAATAGCATAATTAAAGCTGAATCATGCTTTTGTCTAGGACCTCAAAGGTATAAGTTGAGTTAATAAGGAGACTACTTTGTCCAAAGCTTTACACCTTTACTTGTAGGTACGTACAAACTCACTGCATATCTAAGGATTCCACTATAGTCAATGGAGATCTAGTTAATGCAGAGCCAAAGGATAGCTTGCCCAACCCTCAAGCCAGTTAAAGGAGAATTTAGTTGCCTAAGCATAAATATCTACTGCTGCTGCTGAGTGGTACCTGTAATCTGGGCAAGAAGGTGTATGTGTGCATGTATGTATGGGGAGGGATGGCTAAACTAGAGGCTGTCAGAGGGGGTGTGACAGACTTGTGTCATATCCTGAGGTGAAAGGATGTGAGAACTGCTGCAGCAGGTGCTTGCCTGGGAAACACCCGTGTGTGCTTCCCTTTGGTGAGACGTTATGAACTATCAGGTTTAAAAGGAGAGACTTCTTTTTCAGAGAGGTAATACAAAATTGAAATGTTTCATGCTTTTGCTCAAAACTCTGGAAGAAAATGTTTAGTCCATTGTCCTCTGTTATTAGAGCAGGCTTTCCCTTTTATTATTTTTACCACTTATTCTCATTCTTGAGTGATAGGATATTTATGCTCCCTTTGCCAGGATCAAGGAGGCTTGTATGTGGATAGACGGAGATACATTTTGTCCCGGCACATTGACTAATGAAAAGCTCCACAGCATAGAAAAAAAAAAAAAAAAAAAAAAAAAAAAAAAAAAAAAAAAAAAAAAAAAAAAAAAAAAAAAAAAAAAAGAAAAAATAAAGCCTAAGAGGATCAGTGTTTTTTGTGCAACTAAACTCATTGAAATCGTTTTGGTGAATGATCTAGTGCTCCAAGTGGTTTTGTACACTTCAGGGCAAACACTGTCCTGAAAGGTAAAAGGTGTTTCATTAATGTTTTGATTTCTTTCTCTGTGCATGAGTAGCTAAATTCTGTTATTAAAGAAGAAGAAACCAAAGGGATCTGATTTCTTTGGGTTGAGCTTGGCACCATAAATTAAACAGAAATTCTGCTGGAATACCCACTTTTACATAATGAGTCTCACTAATTGGAGTGTTGGAGAGGGCTGCAGATTTGCACTTTGTTTTGCAGCTCTGTGCTGTAAATTTATCATTGATTATGACCAAGCTTAAAAATATCCCCCAGAAGATATGTCAAGAAACTATATTCTAAACTCCAGTGAAGATCCAGAGCATAATTCCTACTGCTATAGATAGGCCTGTTTATCTGTAGAGATACGATGCAACTGAAAAAAATTTAGTATCAGCACCCTGATCTGCATGGTCAGTATTTTTAAAGGAATTCCAGTTTGCCAGTCATAGGGCCAAGTAATATTACAATATGAGTTATGGAAATGATTTTTAAAATTAATAATATTTAATAGATAGCCAAAGTACATTGCTAATAAGTGCCAATAAATTAGAAGGTTTTTAATATTTCTTTTTTGGTTTTTTTTTAAGGTAAATGCCTTGTGGACAGGAAATATTTTTTGAAATTGATATGATATGAACAGATTGTTAAAAATCAATGAAATTAACAAAAAGATAATTGTATTTTTTATTATAACTATATGATGCCTTAATTATAAAGCATTGTATCATATACAATTATATTGTTATATACGATAATGGTTTATATCATATATTACATATATAGAGTATATGTATACTATATATAACATATGTATATGTATGTATATTTATATAGCATATCTGATATAGACTGTTATATAATAAAATAATAAATATATAACCTCCAATAAATATTTTAAGATGACTTTAACAGTCTTGGATTTCTTACATGGCTGAGTGAAGTTAAATGAAGTGGTGACATGGCAGCTGAGACGCAGAGCAAGAGGCCAAGAAATTTATTGCCTTAGATAAGAAAAAAGATGTGTTTGTTTGATTTTATTATGAGGAATTAGAAAAACAAGAAAAAATAATAAGTAGAAAGGAACAAAATGTGGGACTAAAGACCAAAGATTGGGAATGATTTATGTGACGGCTGTTCACAATACACATAACTAATGTCAGCTCTTGAAGGTCTGGGTTTATTTTGGCATGTCACGCTAGAATCCTTTGGATTTTTTCATTGTTTCTGGGCAGTATCTATTGTAGACTCTGCAGTTCATGAATGAGTTCAAATGTACTCTGTGAACCAGAAACATCACTTTTTTCCCATGGAATGCTTCTGTGCATGAACAGTAGTTTAAAAAAAATGTTCCAGTGAACTTGTTTTGCTTAAACATATGAGCCCCACCAGCAGGATTTTGTACAAATAAGCAGAGTTCAGCATCACAAACAGCCCAGCACCTTACAAGGTGGGCTTTAATTAAATGGCCTTTCTTGAAATTAGAGATGAGAAGACAAACCAATTTCTTCTAGCTCATTTGCTTAACCTAAAGTACCTGCTAACTACTACTCACCAGGAGATGGCTGAGCTATATTGAGCTTTCTAAAGACATTTTGAAATCCATTCTTGAAAGGGAAGCTTGCCTTGCTGGTGGAAAGGTACAATTATTGCTGTCATAGAAAATTGCATTGTATCTTTTCTGAACTAGTGATCCCTTTAAATCCTCTGTGAACCACTGGGGCCTGATTTTCCTCTCTCATGATGTTCAACATTATTGATGTCAATAGTTTCTTCAGGTTGATACTACAATAAATGGGAGAAAAATACTTCTCTTGTCACTCCAAAAATGAGTTTTCTTTCTCATCAATAAAAGGGCAGCCAGTAAAGGGAAACAGAGTGGTCGTTTAGTTCAAGTAGTAAGAAAATTGTTCTGGGAGAGATTTGACCTCTACTGCACATGGATAGCACTGAACTCTTAAGTTGCAGGCTTCATAGAAATGGCAATTATGGGGTAAGCTGACATTTTGGGAGGGTAGGGGGAGAAACCCTAAACCCCATGTTAACAGTGCTGCTTTTTGCTGGTTTGGTTAACAGTTGAAAGTTCACAGAGAAGCAATTTGCCTACTGCTGTCCTCAGTCTTGATGGAGACTGCTAGTACTGTGTTTTGGAGTGATTCTGCTGCCAGCAAGCATGGGGGCAGAATGAAGACTGAAATTGCTAGATATTCTTATAGAGTACCAGGACCTGCAGGTGCTTTGCTCTGCACCTGTAACTTTTCCACATGTGTGCATTCTGAACCTGGGAGGAAAAGCATCCCAGGAGGTGCAGACCACCATACTCTCCCTTGCCTGGCCAGGTGCTCCTCTGGCTGTGGCATGGTGCATGTCTGAACATCCCAGTCGTCTCTGGGTGATACCTCTGCTTTCCACAAGTACTATCAGCATGCACACAGTTCATGTTATCCTTATTTTTGAAAAGGGACAAGTCAGTTCAGCATGTGGAATTCTCCATCTTGTATGTGTATTCCTCAAAGCATGTGCAGGGAATACTAAGCAGGGGTGGCTTTAATCTTAGAAAGTGACTGGTTTCCTCTCCATGGAGATAGGGCTCACAGAGCTAAGCAGATGAAACGCTGTCTTCTGCTGTTTCTGATACATGCTCCTGAAAGGTCTGCTGCTGCTCTCTGCTTGTCTGCTTGATATCACTGAGCCCATGTCACTGGGCTTGGTGTCTCTGATGTCCCATCTTCTAGCAAAAATATTTTCTGCAGACACAATCCACTGTTTGCAGACAGGAGAGCTGTCAGCTTGGAGCAGGGGCTTCTGACCTTAAGAAAGACGCTGACCTAACAGTAGTCAGCATTCAGGAAATGACTCTCTGCCCACCTACTAATGCTTCCATTTCTTATTATCTTCTTATTATTAGATCTCTTCTTATTCTCTGCTATGTTTGATTTTAATTCTCAGCGATCACACTACAGGCTTTCCAGTTATACTGCTCTTTGTGATGCAGGGAAATAATGAAAATACAGATTTTCCTTTAAAAAAACCCAAGAAAATAAAAAGGACTTCCCAAACCATCATCCTCAAGAAGTCTGAAAAACCACAGTTGAAGGCCTATGGGTAATCCTCAAAACAGCATTACCTTAATGCATTTCCATTAGGTTTCAGCTAAAGGTGGCAAAAATGGTGGAAGGTAATAACTGTACAGGTGGTTCTGAACTGTGGTTCCTTTTCCCAAGACAGTACCCTAAATTTCAGCGTAAGGGTATTCTGAGGAGATGGTGCTGGGAGGTGGAGGTGGGTGGGAGAGGAGATCAAGGAAGAGTAGCCTCCATCCATATGATGAAGGTAGTGCATGGGCAGAAGCAAAGATACAGGGTCCCTGCAGAGACCCTGCAGGAGCAGAACTATGTTTGGTTCCCAGCTTCTGCTCATGTTCATGGACCACTGCCTGTTGCTGTCTTGGCATATATATGCCACAGGGGTTGTGTGCACCTCCCAGCCTGCTGGAATTAGCAACCAGGCAGTAATAAAAAGCATGTATTCTGGGTTGTGCTCTTGGATACTGGGACATTGGACCAAAATTTTGCAGAATTTTCCTTCTTTTCAGCTAATCTTTTTCTTTTGTGTCCCAAAATAGAGTGCTGTGTGGCTTTCACAGTTCTGATGAGATCTTTCATGGCATTTCCAAGCATCTTTCTATTATTTCTTTTACTCCAAAACATGAGAAACACATTACTCATAAGATATTCCCTGCCTCCCCCTTTCAGTTTTCAGTGAAAAGGCCTGCCACAACTTGTGGGCTTTAGTCCTCATTATTTTTGCCCTGTTTTCAACAGCCACTTCTATCAGGGAGTGTAAAGCCTCCAGATCCAGCTTGCATGCCAAAGAAAACAACTGCAGTTCACAGAAATCCCTTAATAATTTCAGCAAAATGCTGAAGGAGGAATTTTATAATTAAAGATTTCACATTTTCTTACTTGATGTTCCATGCTGGGCTGGGAGGATTTTTTCTACTGATTCCATAACACCACACTGGGGGGGAAGGAGAGAGGGAGGGAGGAGAGAAGGGGAAATGGTTGCACAGCTGGCAAGTATTTTATTGGAATAACTTTGTAATATTGATATCTTTCAGATTAATGGAATAAATATTTATGTGTATCCTTTTTCTGGGCAACCTTCAAATCAACATTGCCCTTATTAAATTGTGGCAGCATTTAGATTAAGTGCTTTGGCAGAAGAAATTAATTCTGTCTCAAGTTCGTGGGTTTAGTGTTTGGCAAACCTAATCCCTAACAAATCAATGTGATTTTATCAGGATTCTGTGCCATGCATATTGTGAGCTAATATGCTCTGTGAGGATGGAAACAAGCAAAACTTTTACCATAGTGGAAGCTCATATGAATCGGATATCTTAAGAACAACTGCTTTTGTTTCGTCTATGATGTGTGTGGTTGTCCTTTCACAAAACCACTGAGGCACAGCCAGTAGGAATTTCCTGATGTCTATACTCCCATTCCTGTGTTTCAGGAACATAACTGTGTTTTCCCTCTCAAGAATTAAAAAAAGACTGAAAGTTATCCAATACCATATTCAGCAAATGATCTTTTGAAATCATGTAAGATATTAAATATCTTCCTGACTGAGACGCAGGTATGGCTGGACAACATGCAGCTAGCTTTTAGAGAAGCACGCTCAGATGTCTCTTGTACAATTGTTCTTTGTCTTATAGGACATCATTCCTCTTCCTCTTCTTGGTGAAGCGTATGCACTTGGCAGTGTGAGCTGGAGCATCTGCATATTCCTTCTTTGTGAGATTTACACAGTAATTCTTTCCTGAACCCTAGACTAACCTGTTTTGCTCACAGAAGCTGGTCTGACATTAAAAGATAATTCAATCCCTCATTTTTTGAGCCTTTTCTGATAGGAATGCTTACTGCTGAAAGTGCTGGAAGTGCTGAAAGCTCAGTCTTTGGAAAACTGAAAGTTATTCAAGCTTTAAGACTTCAAACTGAAAAAAAAAGGAGCAAAGTCATTTGTATGCAGATATATAATGATAGCAAATAACCACTGTCATTGTTAAAGTTCATGAATTAATAACAGGAAAGGTTCAATAGAACCTTGCAGCAGAATAATGTCTAAGCATATGATGAAATAGTAAATTTAAAGATAACTTCTATATGTCATAGCTTTGTCTTCTTGTCTCTATTTTGTTTTTATTAGAACCTTAGTTTAGTAGCCTTTTTCTAAAACTCTTGTTAAAATGTTTCTGTGAAGTGATATATGCTTTTGCATAATACTGAATTTTAGGACTTGCAGCCTTGCTGTGTCAGCACAATGGCAAGTGCAGAGTTTCTTCAGAGAAAAGCATCACCTCACCTGACTCACTCTGCCATAGATCTGGAGTATGGGCTCAGCCCCAAGCCAGAGACATAGAAAGCCTTGAGGCAAACTTTACTATACAGGAGAAGAAGGGGAAAGCATAGCTAGAATACACTAAAGCTGAATTTGATTTGCTTGATTATTGTTGGGGGCGAGGGGGTGGGGGGGTGTGGGGAGCACATGCCAAAAAATTTGATCCAATGTGGACAATTTTTTGGAGGACAAGGTTGGAATGTTTATGGTTTTAAATACTGAACGTTTTAAAAAAGATAGCAGAAAACTGTGATGTAAAGTCTACCTGAGAAAAACGAGTATTCCAGTACATTAGTACAGTTTGCACCCATGTGGATTACAGTACAAAATTATAACAAAAAAAAGTGCCCAATATGTAAAGCAGACTTTGCTCCCTCAGGCCAGGTCTCTACATCCATCTCCTTCCACCTTTTAAATACCTTTCTTTGCAAATCTGCACTTTCGTGGCATCAGCTGTCACTAGATTTTGCTCACTTACTTGTATTTAAGTAATTTCTAGTGAAGGTTATGTATCTCTGTTCATTGTCCATATATAGCTTAATATATCAATATCACAGTCACACGTGTTCATACTGAATACTGTGATTCCAAAACCGAAAGTACACAGCTTTATTTCCTATTTGCCCAACTAAGGAATTTAGGCAGTTAGTCTATAAGAAATAATATGTTATGCTTCCTTGATTTCCTCCCCCATCCTTGCTATTTTTTTAGTCTAAAATAGAGAAACCCACTGTGTTCAACAGCACAACCTCTAGAGGCTTCAAAAGGAATGAAGCAAAAATAAATGTTTAGGTTGAGTGCCTGTTTAAAATAATTCATGGCTGCCTTACCGAGGGAGCAGTAATTATTGATCAGCCCCTTTTTTATTTTTCTTTTTTAAGTGTTGAAGTGCTGTAGCCAGCTGCATTTGTAAAAGGCTTTGTGAACTTGGCTTATTCACTACAGCTCAGCCATTGCAACACTAATGAGGCCACTGACCTTGACAACAGGAAGGTTACAGGCCTCACAAGGTGCATACAGGACACTGAAAGATGTTTGTTTTCGGACATTTTAGTAAAATGCATTTTTTTTAAGTTTAATTGCTGCTGCAAATAGCAAAGAGAACAAGGAGTCAGAGAAGGAGCCACATTCTGTGGATTAATGAGTCTTTCATGGCGGAGCTGTACTGCTGTACTTGATCATACAAGGTGCATTCTGCTAGTGTTGAGAAATTCCTTCTGTTTTCATGAAATGTAACTCTAATCCACCTTTGACTATCCAGGCTTCTATCTCAGGATCAGTCATCGGACAGGTTAGAAATCCTGCCGTGGAAAAGAAACAGAAAATTCTCCTTGGTGCCTGCCAGAAATCAAATACTGTATTCAAACCAGACTATGTTTAATATTTAGACTTTAGATACCATATTCATATAGAGAATCTTTGGTTTTAATAAATAATTCTTTGGCCATGCATCATAGGGTTTGTTAAAGTGTTTGCCTTGGCAGTGTAAATTTGCTGATACTTCTTATCTGTCTCCCTTTTGCAGCAGCATGAGGATCAGGCAACATTTCCTTTCTTCTCTTTTTCAGCCCACATGAAATATACTCGAGTATGATTTCTTTTCTTTTAAATTATACTTTGAGTGGAAATGACAACCTCCCCAGGCAATGCTCATTTCTCCTAATATTTAATTATTTAGGGTTCTTCAAATCTTAGTGTCCTTGCTGAGATGACCAGTTGGGATGATAAAGAAATCTATCTGTTCAGGATATAAACACATAATCAGTAGGAACTATGCACAGCGTTTCAATTTATAGAGAAAACTAAATATTCTCAATATGACAGCGACCACTTGTTAACTGCATTTTACCCAGTGGTGCTAAAATTAAACGCTGTCTTGCCATCATCACGATTGTATTCTATTGTAATAAAAAAGTTATGCAATAAACACTTTCTGGACACTGTTTTGAAGAACTTGCAGTATGGTGCAGGCTTCCTACTCATTATTGGTGTCCTATGAAGCATTTCTCATGCTTCCTCTGAAAAAATCTCATTGTTGCTCTTCAATCCTAATAGATGTCTCCCAGCCTGCTGTTCCTCTTCAATTCTATAATCCATGTGGAAATGATGCCTGCAAGAAGCTGATGAGAAAAAGCCAAAGTCTTGATCTGTCTTGCACTCTAGCTGTGCAGAAAGTGCAGAATGAGCATGTGTTTGCAACTAATTTGTCAGTGTCCTTCTTACAAAACCTACAGGCAATCCTTCCCCCACATTTGATACTGAGTTTGTCTGTTCCTTTGGCTTGTGCTTATCAGGATGAAGATTCACCAGTAGGGGCAATCCACCATGGCTGATGTGCCTTCAAGCTCCTGCGTGGCTTCTTGAGGTATTCTCTGTGCGATCTCAACCACTGCTGCACTGAGTTCCATGCCACTGTCCACAGCACATTGTCAGATGCAATGGACATGCTTCAGTCAGGCTGAGGGAGTTTGCTCTGCTGATATTCCTCATCGTAAGTTGCAGAACAGATTTGATGGAAATAAAGAGGGAGGTGTCCTCAAGTGTTCATCTAGTTCAACTGGCTGCCCTAAGATGGAATCAGGTACAACGATAGTTTTTCAAAGATTTCTGGGGATGGATATTCAACAACTTCCTTGGGCAATCTGTCCAGGGCTTCACTATCCCTGCCATTAAAAGAATTGCCCAAATGCCTAACCTGAATCTTTCTTACTGCCATGAAAGTTTATCATAGTGGGGTTAGCCTTCCTCAGTAAAAGTCCCAGCAAAAATGCTAGCCATTTTCCTCCAGGAGACATTGTGTGTGGACGTTTAATGCATTTTCCAAGCCTGTACCTTCAGCATTTCTAAAGCACTTTAAAGTATGTGTAAAAAGTCAAGAGAAGTTGCATTTCTGCATTTACTGTTGAAAGGGATCTATATCTTTTAAGAAAAATGGGCAGTAGCATTCAAATGCAAGATCTTGTGTTCCCACTGCTTGTAATCAGATTGTGCATCACCATCCCAGACACAGCTACAGGTTGTGTGGAGAGCTGACTCAGAGCAACCCTGTGGAGAAGGACTTGGGGGTATTGGTTGACAAGAAACTGAATGTGACCTGGCTTCAGTCTGCACTTGCAGCCCAGAAAGCCAACCGTATCCTGGGCTGCATCAAAAGGAGCGTGACCAGCAGGTCAAAGGGGGTGATCCTGCCCCTCTACTCCGCTCTTGTGAGACCTCATTTGGAGTATTGTGTACAGTTCTGGTGTCATCAACATAAGAAGGACGTGGAACTGTTGGAACAAGTCCAGAGGAGGCCATAAGGATGATAAGGGGGCTGGAGCATCTCCCATATGAAGACAGTCTGAGAAAGTTGGGGCTGTTTAGCCTGGGGAAGAGAAGGCTTCAGAGAGACCTTATAGCATCCTTCTAAAATCGGATGGGACCTACAGGAATGATGGAGAGGGACTCTTCTCCAGGGGCTGCAGCAATAGGACAAAAGGTAATGGGTTCAAACTTAGATGGGGAAGTTCAGTTTAGATGTAAGGAACAAGTGTGAGGGTGGTGAGGGTGGTGAGGCACTGGAATGGGTTGGCCAAAGAAGCTGTGAATGCTCTGTCCCCGGCAGTGTTCAAGGCCAGGCTGGATGGAGTCCTGGGTGACATGGTCTCAGGTGTGGTGTCCTGCCCACAGCATAGGGGCTGAAACTAGATGATCTTAAGGTTCTTTCCAACCCAAACCATTCTATGATCCTATGATCTTATGTCCCAGTTTACTGCAATGAATCAGGCATTCCTGCTTTGTCTTGTACCTGTCAGGCTGACTAGTACTAGAAGTACTTTTAACTTCTGCAAAAGGGAAAAGAAGAGGGGTTGTATCAGCATTGTCAGAAAGGGAATTGGGAAAGCTGCCTACACACTATACACCCTCCCTTGAAAGATTGTCCATGGACCAAGACCAAAACCATGGGATATTCTCTTTTAGAGATGAAAATTGGCATTACCCGGTTTAGTAGAGCTGGTTGAACTGTCTGTCAAAATTTCCCTATGAATTCATTGATAAAACAGGAACTGGAAAAGCAAACCAGTCAACAGCACAATTGTGTCAGTGTTAACCTCTGGGCAGATCACACTGTCTGATAACTGATAACTTCTGTCAGCTTCTAGTCAGCATGTCGGACCTGTGACCATAATTGTGATTACAAGGACAAAATGCTAAAATATGTAAGGGTTATAATACCTTTGTATTTTGCTTATTATCTCATATATAAATGTGGTTCTAAAGCTAGGGAGCATATACTATTTGGAGGTAAAATGCCAGATTCTGTCAGTGGTTATATATAGCTTATACTTGCTTCAACAGCAGGTAATGCACATAGATAACCTAAAACCATGTTTGTACAGTACACAGAATTTTGCCCCTACTTAATAAAAGAATATTGCTGCCTCGACTGGAAAAGAGCTAAACTCAAACAGATAGGCACCATGCTGTGAGCTTTTATTATCTGACTGTGTCTAATGGTTGAACCATCAAAACTAGCAGCAGGACTAGAATGAATTATGAACAGATGAAGAACTCTTTCATTCTTGTGGGATAATTTAGAGTTCCTTTACCTATAAATAATGATCCCAGGTTTTGCACATGAGAAGCACAAATGTCATGTGAACAAATGGTAGGCAGATTTTACATCCTTATTAGAATGTTCTCTGATAAATCAAATGCCAAGAACCTAATCAAAACAAGATGGAACGCCTGTAACTTAAATGTCCATGGTACGTATATAACATGCTTTACATTCTGAAACTTGGTGTACTTCTGTGGAACGTTTGTTTTCTATTAATTAAATCTATTTCTTGTATCCAAATCTAACAAAAATACCTTCAGATATACTAGAGATATTTTCTTTAGAGTCAGGGAATTTGCCAGTTCCTCCATTTTATCTCCATTATTCTATGATTCTATGATTTTGGTTTATTTCACATACAGGGGCATTGTCCGTGGTATTGAGTACCATTTCTAATACTTCTGGAAATAGAAACATTTCTTACAACAACTGAAGTCCAGATAAACGTAATTTTTTGTTTGTTTGTTTTTCCAAAGTAACTGATTTTACTCACTTTAATCGGACAGTTCCTAAGTTAACAGTGTTGGTTTCTGCTAGGAACACAAGAACGTGCAGCTGTTGTACAGAATGCAACTCTATTAATTTCGATTTGGAAGTGATAAGAATGCACCAAGAGAGCACAATCCGATGTTTGTCTTGCTGTATTTTGCAAAGGAACACTGCTGGATTTTCTTCTAAAAAACCCTGCATGATTTGTAAGGACAGTCCAGTGAGATTTTAAAACTCTGCAACTCACAGCATTCTCTTTTTAGTCAAGATGGAGCAGGTCCATTTTGCACAACAGATTGCTCAATCTGGAGGCTAATTTACATAAGCAATACCATTGAAATCAATAGTTTTCGTCTCATTAGTTTAGCTTTCTTACGGTAATTTTGTCCTTGTAAAGACTGGCATGCTTATTTAAAACTGCTTATACCAACATCTGTATGCTGGTTCTTTCTTACATGGATATATACCAGTATAGTTGTTCCCATGAGGAATTCACAATCCTAACTCAGGCAGCTATCCTCATACAAAATAAGACTAATCAAATGCATATTTGTGCATTTGCTGTATTTGATGAGCAGAAGTTGAAATGGGACTTATGCTTCAAGTTGAATATGATGAGGAAAAGAGAGAAAAGGCATGTCAATGGGAAGAGGGGAGAACCACACAAAGTGACAGGAAAGATAGGAGGACCTTTAAGGGGTGCATCTTCTTTTCAAGTTCTGAAATGTTCTGGTCATTTAAAATCATTATTGGGAAAAATATATCAAAAGTGAGATTTATTTTGACCATCATGTCAGGTGCCTGCCCTCCTCTAGTTACTATGGTCTCCTTTTTTGCTTGTTTAACCTTTTATCTCTTTCTTTGCATCCTTGTTTAATCTCCTACATCTAATCTAGCCCAGTCTTTTTTATCCAGCTTATCTACAGGGAGATTCTGCTGCTTGTGGAGCCCCAGTGTGGTATAGGGTTGTCGTGGTTTAAACCCAGCCACGCAGCTCGATCACTCACTCAACCCCCCTCCTTCCTCCCCGCTCCTGGAGGGATGGGAAGGAGAATTGAAGGGATGCAACTCCATGGATTGAGATAACAACAGTCCAGTAACTCAGGTATAACACAAATCACTATTGCTATCACTAATAATAATAACGATAAGGAAAATAACAAGGGAAGAGGGTACGATACCACCCGCCGAAAACAAGCCTGACCAGGAAGTTCCCTCTCCTTCCGGGTCACTCCCAGTTACATCCTGGGCATGATGTGCTATGGTATGGAATACCTCTTTGGTCAGTTTGGGTCCTGTCCCTCCTTCCTCCCAGCTTCCCCTCCTCCCTGGCAGAGCATGAGGCTCACAAAGTCCTTGGTCAGGGCAAACATTGCTTAGCAACAACCAAAAACATCGGTGTTATCAGCCTTGTTCCCGGGTTAAGTCAAAACACCAGCTACTAAGGAGGAGAAAAACTGACTGCTATTGCTGAACCCAGGACAGGTAAACATCGTTAATGGGCAAGAAGTCCCCTACCATGGCTAAATGCTGATGAGTTATTTAAAGCAGAATAACTAAGATATGAATTATTCTTTGTGTGCTTACATCCATTTGTTGTCTTGGCCTCTCAACTGTACCATCTGCAGAAATTTCAGTACATATGAGCCTTTTAACTTACATATGATTAGCACATATAGCAAGAAGCTGGATGTGGACCAGGAGCTATGTCCTGCATGACAACAATCCAATTTCAGTTATGTATGAAGGGCTCTAGAAGTGAGAAGAACATGGGATTTAAACCCTGGCTGAAATATAAAATTCTTGTCTTTGTTTGATTCTGAAAAAAGGCCCAAGAATCATAATTTCCTAGGCTCCCTAAGCATGAAAGATAAATCAATCTAGCTATCTAAAGAACTTGCTTAGATGACAGCATATGAAAATACATAATGCTTTCAATGTATATCCAGAAAAAGACTCTTCAATTGGGAAATAAATGCTTCTGTGTGGCCTCATAAGGCTCAGTTTTGTTTCATCTGTGAATGTGTCTTTGGCATGATCTTAAGCTGTGCTCAAGATGGTTGAAATTATGGTGACCTTAGTAATCACAGAATCTCTACAGTATGAGCTATGGGTCAGGCTAACTATTCTAACCCTGAGATGCTGTGTCATTCTTTGAATTGATGGGATTCTCTTTTGCCAGTTTGTGCTTCTGAACAAGTAGATTAACAACAGTATGGGCAAATGTAATGCCTCTGACCCTAATAAAATGAAATGAGAAGACTGGAGTTCATAAGCAATTACTGCAGTTTCCTATAACCACCATTGCAGGAAAATGTACTTTTTTTTCTCAAAATGGTTCTGCATTTTTTCCCTAATGTGTAGCACAAACAGGATAAGCAGACAGAAATGAAGAACTGTTACTGGAGGCATGTAGAATCATAGAATAGTTAGGGTTGGAAAGGACCTTAAGATCATCTAGTTCCAACCCCCCCCTACCATAAGCAGGGACACCTCACACTAAACCATGTCACCCAAGGCTCTGTCCAATCTGGCCTTAAACAGTGCCAGAAATGGAGCATTCACAACTTCCCTGGGCAACCCATTCCAGTGCCTCACTACCCTAACACTAAAGAACTTCTTCCTTATATCCAATCTAAACTTCCCCTGTTTAATTTTGAACCCATTACCCCTTGTCCTATCACTACCATCCCCAATGAAGAGTCCCTCTCCAGCATCCCTGTAGGCCCCCTTCAGATACTGGAAGGCTGCTATGATGTACATTTACTTTTGTATAATGAGAAAATTCAGAAGTGTAGTAAGTCTGGTAACAGAAGAAAAAGAGATTGGTAACAGTTTGTAGAGGGGGCTTGAAGGAGGCAAAAAACCATTAAAAATACCAAATTAATGAAAGATGTGTATGGAGTATTTGCTACTATTATAGCCCCAAAACCAAGGTTTAGGAGGTCTGAAAAATCTTAAAATCTACCAAATCAACATCTTTATTTCATGGTGTGTACTCAAGGGGTATTTCAGCCCCGGCCTAACAAAAGGAAAAAAAAGGCAGCTGCCATGATCTCTGCTTTGATGTTTGTGGAAAAGTGGAGCTGTCAAGGATTTCTGAAAGGAGATTAGTAAAATCACATACACTGAAGTGCAGTCTTGCCAGGCTACATTTTCTATGCAGGATAAAATTGATTTGCAAAAATGTGGACTATAGATTACCAGATTAATGAATTAAAAGAACAGAGCTTGCTCTCTGCCTTCTGTCTCATGGGAAGAATAAATTACATTCTGTCTACTCACTGGAATAATTAAAATTTTGAGGAGCATGCAGGCACAGTAGTGAAGTTACTCATCAGTTCCCTATTTTGCTGAACTTCCCTTATCTCAAAGACAACATCAGTCTCTGCACTTAGTCATTAAAAGAGATAAATGCCCCACTCAAGCCATAATTTTTGCTGCCTTCCCCTCTGATTTAGAGACTAGGCCCAAACTGGGGTTTTAGAATTACCATTTTTTTTTCATTTCTTGCTTCAGAACAATTATTTTTTTCACTGTCCTGAATTGGTTTTGCAGCTGTCAGTGAATATTCTGAATTTTGTCTGTAAATTCTGTGGGAGGGAAGACATCTCACACAGAGGGGGAATCTGGTTAGAGGTCTTCATCCAGGGCACAGCAAAGCCAGTGAGATCCTCTTTTATGATTTCTGTGGGCACACAAGCAGGGACAGAACAGGCACTGCTTCTTTCAGATGACAAGGAACTATACTTTGTGGGAGATAGCAGTGGAAACAATCAGCCTCCATAAAAAAGGTGCATGCTCAGGCATGTTTCATTGTGTGAGAACAAAGCAGGACAATCAGTAAGAAAAAAGATTAAAAAAAGGTGTTTGTTGCACGGTACTAAGAAAAAGAGAGACTTGGAGCTTTCAGGCAGGCAAAAAGGGGCTTTCTGCCAAGGAGGAAGAAACTTTATTGCACTGTTTAATTCCGTGGCTGCAAAGTAGAGGTATTTTGATGGAGGAGAAGGAGTAGTTCCTTGTCTCCAGTTATACAGAGATCACATTTTACTGGATAGGCTACTGGAAAGAGGACTACAGGCCTACTTGTTTTCCTGCTAAATCAGTGTTGGGAAGGGAACATGAGTACTTGCATTTTTGTCCTTGCTGTTGTGAATAAGAAATACCTGACTTCTTTTTCCACTTCTCTCTCTGGTGAAAATAACCTATAGAACTGCAAACCCTGCTGGTAGTCCAGACAAGTAACAATCCCTCTATATAGATTCTGTGTGTATTCATTTAAAATATTACTCCTCTAATATGGTCCCTCTGCAAAATTCCTATTTCTGTCAGTTTAGATTAGCCTTCTAAACTTTAGAGCCAGCAGCTAACAAGCTTAACAGCACAGCCTTGTAAATCATCTGTCTTTCAAAGGCACTTATGTGGATAGCTGAGCATCTCTGAAATTCAGGCCATTTCATTTTACTGGCTATATATGGGTACAGCAATTTAGGCACACAGAAATGTTAGCAGTGGGATTTTTTAAAGATTGATTGCTGCTTGGTTATTAGAGCATGCTCCAAAAGCTTGACTTGTGCCAGAAAAGATATGATGGGAATACTTCACTAGCCAAATGGACAGAATGACCTTTTTGAAATTACTCCAGCATGGGATGGGACTGACACAGCAGTATCAGTGCATGTGGCTGCATACTTAGAAACTCATGGGTTCAGCTGACACAGTAGGTAATTTTCATCTGAGATCAATTTGAGATTTGATAATTCCTTGTGGCCACCCCACAGCCCTGAAGGAGAAGTATGGGGAGCTGGCTTAGGCAGGTTGATGATGATAAGTGTGTATGACTAAGAGTAAGGGGTCAGGCAATACTAAGCTTGTGCTGAGCCAGACTATGTCAGGCCTTAAATGATAGAGCATGTCTCTTTCCAACTCAAGGATAATCTGCTTGAGGGGGCTAGGATCTTCTGCCTTTCAAAAGTAGCTCTCTCACACTACTGCTTCGGTAGCTTGCAGTCTGGTGCCAGCTCAGCTGTTTGGCAAGTGAAATCTGTTGTCCTCTGTACCACAGGCTGCTAATTGTGTCACCAAGCCATTTGCCCAGGGATGAATATCTAAGCTCTGCCCCTGAAGTTGGTGTGGTTGCTGCCCATGGGCTCTATCTTGTATTGAGCAGCTAGTGAGAAGATCAGCAGCATTCACAGATATTCAGTCAGCTTCCCACACATCTCGAAAGATCTATGAAATATCTTCTTTTTCAATGAATGGGATAAAATCATATGGTCACAAGCTGCTGTGTGCAGGACTGTAGTTGCATTTGCATGCAGGAAAATCAATGAATCAGTGCTGTGTGGCACTTAGCCTGCCCGGTGTGCACTAATCCAGTCCCAAAGGGCAGCTGCTGGGCTCAGGATTTTTCAGATGGGACCTATCTGCTCTGCTCCCTTCAGGCTCGTCTCTAGCTGTTGGTACAAGTTATCGTCCATCCAGCGCTTGTGCTGTACTAACTGAAGACATTAACTGCTGGGAACTCCCCAGGGCATAAGGAAGAACAATGTCTGCCTTTTTGCAGTTCTAAACTAATTGCTGGGATAAGGTACTATAAGAAGTGTGATCCCCCTATTTAAGTAATCGCAGTCTGAAATAATTGAACCTTAATTAGTGAGTGGTTCTAACTTGCTCTGGCTTATGGTCGTGGGTGCTCAAGAACTATAGTAAGCCATGGTTTGATTTGACAATTAACAGATTGCGTATTTACTAAAAAAAGGCTTGAGGGGTGGGATTCTGCTCTTGGTGAAAGTTTTGTGTGTTTTTCCTTTGAAAGTTTGATTTTAAACAGCGATGATTCAGAGGCAGGGGAATTCTTGCTATGTGTTAGCTTTGCTGTAACAGCTGCAAGATCCAGATAGTCTCACTGTACTGGCTCCTTCACTGTCACCACTTTGCATAAGTGTCTGAAAAAAATAAACATCCAATGGAAAAGGTACTTTGAAATGACTTCCAGATATTCATGGTTGTCCCTGTCCAATGAGAGGATTTGAAACCAGACAACTTAGCTGTGCACCTTGGTGGTTGTGTTACAGCTGAGGCCACAGATGCCACCTCTTGCTTTTGGAGATCGTGCCTGCTTCCTCTGGCATGATCTGATATTAGTTTAATTTCGTCACAGCACTGGCATGTGTCGTGGTTTAAACCCAGCCAACCACGCAGCACGTTCACTCACTCAAGCCCCCTTTCTTGCCCTCCCCTGCTTCCAGAGAGATGGGGGGAGAATCAAAAGAATGCAACTCCCACAGGTTGATATAAGAACAGTTTAGCAACTAAGGTATAACACAAATCACTGCTGCTACCACCAATAATAATAATGATACAGGAAAAGAATACAGCATCCCATCAACCACCGACAGATAGCTCACGACACCCCACCAACCAAGTGCTGACCGACCACCTCTTCCAGCCACCCCGAGAGAACTAGGCCTTCCGGATACCTCCCAGTTACATCCTGGGCATGTCGTGCTATGGTATGGAATACCTCTTTGGTCAGTTTGGTCCTGTCAGTACAGTCCTGTCCCTCCTTCCTCCCAGCTTCCCCTCCTCCCCAGCAGAGCATGAGGCTCACAAAGTCCTTGGTCAGGGCAAACATCGCTCAGCAACAACCAAAAACATCGGCCTTATCAGCCTTGTTCCCGGGTTAAGTCAAAACACCAGCTACTAAAGAGAAGAAAAACTGACTGCAACTGCTGAACCCAGGACAGCATGGTTGCTCTGATTTCTGTCTTCCAGCTGCTAAAGGGTCCATTCCATTTAGAGGAAAGAACAGCATCTGTAGTCATTGGGCTGTTAGTAAGGTACAGAAGCTAGCTAAGGTGAAATAGTAAATAAATCAGGACCAGGTCACAAATTCCAGCACTGGCAGACAACTGGCAAAACTGGATGTTAACCTAATCGCTGGTAGGGGTTTTGGCATGCACCAACTATTTCTCCCATGAGGAATGCCCAGGCACATCCTGGATGACAGCATCTGTCAGAGACTGTTCCTAAAATATGAGCATGAGCAAGAGAAGAAGCTTGATGCAGATGCAAGGTGTGCTCTGCCAGTTAGCCTTAGGGCTCATGGTCCCTAGCCAATTTTACTCACTGGTAGAGACAGAGCTGGAGATGCCAAACATCTGATCCCTTTTTTCCGAGTTTGAGAAACAAGAGCATCTGTAGTATACCTTAGCCTTGGTACTCTTAACGGCAGAGCTGCCCAGAAGCTTTCATACCCTGAGATTTCAGAGATTTCTTTTGTAATAAATGCTTAGGCTACGTATAATTCTATGCATCTATCCTGGATGATGGCCTTTCTTCCAGAAGGTTGGCACCTTTTTATAGAACTTCATGCAATGTTTTGTGCAATGCAGGTTCAGTATACCCCTGGTAAAGCAAACATATACCTCCTGAGAGCCATCCTTGCAACCAGAGCCAGTCTGCAGCTTTGTCATGTATTACATAACAACAAAAGTGATAAAACATTGTTTTATTCTTTGGAAAGAAAAATGCCTCTTAGGCTGGCTGGGTTATCTTTAATGCCTTTGAAATTTAGCAGAGCCATTTTATTCATCTTGTGGGATTTCATAGTAAGGGATGAGCACAGCTAATTAAGCACTTAAAAGGAGTCCAAACTTACCTAAAACTCATTCATGAATCCCTTCCATAATCAAGAACATCAGCAGAAGGCAGCTGCTGAAAAGACAAAACCCTGTAGCTTGACTTTACACTGTGTACAAATTAGGGAACTGACTTTTACATTCGATCTTTTAAGTAAAAGGGTGAAATATGGTTATGTTTACACTTCCCTTTGCCTCTCATGACATCACTTCTGTCACTACAATTTGAATGGTGCTGATTTGTGATGCCACTGCTTTATACATCGGCCCAGCTGGATTTCAGCTACATTACCACATGTTGCCATTGCCGTGTCCTGTCTTTGAACTGAAATGGTTGCAATTTGTTCTGCTATGGCTTCTCCCCTTGACTGCAATTGCACAATCCAGCAGATATTCTTCCATTCTTCCTGGTTACTGGAGAATGAAATATGTTTTGACCCTTCTCCTCAGCAGACCAAGTGCCTCTATTTGTTTGCCTTCCATTTGTTCTCAGTTAATGGGAACTTGAAGCCACACTGCTCCATAAACTGTATCTGGATTTCATTGAAAACCAGGGATAGGCAGCACTTCACAAAGCTGACACTTATAAGCTGCCAATATCTTCTTGCAATGAACAGACTATAAAAGGGATCTGCTTGAAGGGACTCAAAACTCCTGAACAGGTTGTTGTCCTGGTTCTGGCTTCCTTAATATGCCTTCTTTATAGAAAGAGTTACAACTGCTGTGTAATTGTTGTTTTTTGAAGTATTGCTCTACTGCTATTGTACTGATTAAATTTGTCCATTTGTTAAGCAATCTAAATTGCCTTCATTCCCAGCTGCTGCACAATGAAACTGAATAGTACAGATTGTTTCACAGAGATAGCTTGATTTTTGTGGTAATCAATTGTTTGTCAGTGAAATTTGAAAGTAAATGAAACAATATATGCACAGATTGAAGCAATGAAATTTGTGATCACAATAATACTGCTTTTCTGTTTTATGATGCAGTCAATCTGTCTTTCTTTTAAAGATAAAAAGCCAGGTTTGATGACTACTAAACAAAAGAACAGATGTTCATGTTCCCTGCTCAATGTTGAGTGTACAGAGTGTGAAACTGTTTTGCATGACCTAGTGAGAGTCCTGTAGAAAGATGTATTTATAAAATCCTTGGGATCTGGAAAAGCAGAAGATAACTATAAGACCAATTTTCTTAAGTTTCAGCACTTAAACACAATCCAATATTTGACTGTAAACTGTTAGATCACCTCTCTGAAAATTTTCAATCCCTTGCTAATAGGAAAACTGTCTCCTTCAGCAATTTTAGCAAGAGCAGGATAGCTGCCTTAAAATGGCTGCAAGCCTGGATGTGGTACCAAGAGGAAATCCACAGGAAACTTTTTTCCTAGCTAGATATTACAGCAAAAAAGCTACCTGGGAATCAGCACTGAAAATTACAGCAAAAATAATTATTTTGGCAAATATTGGTAAAATTTCTTGTGATGTTGTAGCACTTTTCCAGCAAACAGCTTGTGCATTAGAGGAAGAACGTCATTAGAACAGTCTTGGTCAGCTGTTGTTGGTCAGTCACACAGCTCTGCTGTGAGGTGTAGGACACAGGGCTCATAGGGAAAGATGAACCTTCATATGGTGCAGTCATCTCCATCTCAGCTCATTGTTTGAGCTCGCTTTACTGTCAACAGAGAGAAACATACATTCTGGAAAAGCATGCATCCCTCAAAGTCAGCAAGGAGGAATAAGGACCTCCAGAAAACAACTGAAATAATTTTGTCTAATGTGGGTGGCGGATGAATGCTTATCACCTCCCACTACAGCAAGACTTTCTCTTGGTGACTAGAAGAGGAACCTCAAGTGGCTAAGGAAGATGACTGATTGGATAACAAAGATCTGGTGAAATAAATCCTATTCAGGAATTGGTGGAATTGTGTCAATGTACAGAGTACCATACATCTTATTTACCTTCCAAGCATATAAGCACTTTTATCTGTTTATACTACACCCAAAAGAAAGGGTGCCATGCCACACCGTAGCTGTAGAAATCTTGGCATTATTGAAGTTCTCCAGCTTTTGAAATACTTTTAAAGCTTTCCTGCATCTTTTTTTTTTTGAGCTTAATCTCCCAAGAGCAAGCAGTTTTCTTTACAGTCTACATTTTCTCTTAATCTCTTTTCTTTCTCATGGCAAATTTAGACTGTAATTTAATTGCTGCCTGACCAGCACTGCATTGATGCCAGGTTTGGAATTAAAAGGTACATACATTAGAAAGAGGTATGGAAAAGAGTATGTGTGATTACATACTTGCCTACATAAGGCTTCTGCCTTGAGTAAAACATTGTGAAAGTAATAGACTATGTGTGCCTTCTACAGCAAACCATGACCTCTCGTTTGCTTTAGGCATTGTTGAATGTTTTGTTCTGCTCTTAGCTATTTTGGTGGTACCGGATCTGAACTCTGATTGTTAAGTGGAAGGTTTTGGTTTCCTCTTGGAGGCACAGAAAGCCATACCCTAATTGTGGTAAGCTGCACTGAAGTTCATACTTCTTCATTAATGGGCCCCGAGTTAACTTTTCTAGAGGTTTGCTACAGAAAATCACCCCATGTTTTTAGCCTCCAGATCACTTTTTCCCCCATAATATACTACAGGTTTGAGATGGCACAAAATATCTTCCCTTGCAGTTGGAACAACTCGGGTCCCCTGTGAACTATACAGCTTTTTTTCTTGGTTACCTAGAGACTGAGTGAAAAGAAATATTTGCTCTTTACTGAGCTTACCTGAGACAGACAAAGTAATATGAAGCTTGATTTCTAATGGAAGAGAAAAAAAAAATTGCGGTTTCCATTTGGTGCTATCTGTTTTTTCTTCCAAAACTGACAAGGAGAAGAACTGGATTCTTGCACTACTTGGTACTAACTGAAGGATGATACTCATTTTTACCTCTCATTTGTTCTTAAGACAATAAAGATAACTTTGATTCATGCAGTTTACAGATTGTTGGCATTTTATATTTTAATTGTTTACCCAACTCATAGGCATTTCCAAAATAAACATACCAAATGCATAAAATGAGGAGGAAATCTCACATTTCATATTAATTTCATTTGTAAGTCCCTTTGCACACCACCAAAATTTAACAATAGACATAGTAAGGTATTCATCATGTGGCAAGAAAATATCTTTTGTGACAAATTGCTGATGACTTCTTTTTGGGAGGAGGGGAAGCTAGCATGTAACAGCTAGATAAAAACATATGTTCTCTGGTCTGTAACTCAAATGCCCATCTACAAGCATCATGCTGTATATTTACTGAAAATTTAAGAGAGTTTGACAATCTGTAATTTACTTTTAACACAAATGTCGCAAACAATTTAATCTCTCGGTGAATGGACCCTTGTAAAATATATCTGATGAAGGCTGTTGGTTTTATGTGACAAGTTTTATGTTTTCTTTCTTTGATTTTACTCTCTTATCTTCCTTAAGTCAACCTTTGAGTAACAGGTTAATGTATTTGGATTATGGGTCTTTAGTAGCAGCCTTGATGGTCTAAGGTTATGATCATGCTGAGGTTCACAAGGAGAGACAATATCCTCTATCTATCTGACTGATTTAATAAGAAAACTGGGCTAGATTTCAGTGCCACAGACCACATCTAAGAAGTTAGGTACCTCAATATTTGTCTGGTTTTCTTCCAGCATTTCCCTACCTTGATTTCCCTGTGTTCTGTTGATTCTTGTTTTAGTTGCATAGTCATCACAAACAAAGGTTTGTTTTCAAACCTTTTTGCCTTTGTCTGAGAAATATTTAGTGGAAGTAACCACAGGAAGGGTATTGTGGATGGGGTAGTACCTGGTACATAACTTTTGTACTGCAAATGATTTTTTTTAGAGAAGGAAATTCAATATGTTCTCTTTTAAGAACATAAATCCAGTTTTCCAAATGAAATCCTGGCCATCCTGATGTGAGTCTGGCATTGCTGCAGTACAGCTAGGATTTCACCTTTCATCTAGGAGACTTGTTTGGCTAATTACCAGTCACTTGAAGACCAGGATTGTACCAGATTCAGAAAGAGAACCACCTGCCGGTGTCATGGCAATTGTACCTGTCAGTCATTTACACATACAGCTTTGGGAGTTTATGAAGGATATATGAGTACAGCTCTAATTTTGAAGCACTAACACTATAGTTAATTACACATGGCAAGTCATATAACTGTTGTACAAGTGGTATAATACCTAAGGTTGTGTTCAGGCAAGTTCTAATTTGTACAGATCAGCTTGATCTCCCTCTGATTATAGATGCATATCAAGTTATAAAGGATAAAGGTGACCTACAGACCTACACCTTGAGTATGGGGTAATTGTACATAGTTTCATCTTAACGTGCTGATTTAGGATATAAAATCCTGATTTTAGGATTATTTATTAAGTGAATGAATGAGGTTTTCTGGAAGAGATGAGTATACTGGATGATTGATAGGGTGCTGTGTTTTCTGTGAAACACTCCTCACATTTCTGCATCAAGTTGTATTCTTATTCATTCATCCTACATCTTGGCATTTTTGGCTGTAAGAACAGGAAAATAAAGTACCTGAAAGTGGGAAGAAAATTGGAAGAAAACATTCTGTCTCCAAAGGCTTTTATCCTTTATAAGTAATCTTTCATCAATTTTTTGAACAAGTAGCATTGTAAAAGGAATCCTAGAAATAATAGCTTTGTTGACAGAGTGTGCAGACCGTTTGCATTATGGGGAATGACTAGAAGCTCTGGAACTGTACGCATTTATTTATTGAACTATACAATATGTTAATCCACAGTGGAGAACAAAAAGTTTCCTTTCCAGTACTTAAGTGTAACTCAAATGTATTGCTGTGTTTCTCTTAGGTAGTAGTTATGTATTTCTGAAATTCTAGCTGTCTGCAGAAAATTTCCCAGTGATTGCAAGTACAAGATTTTCAAACACAAGATTTTCAAACAAAGATCGCAATCTAGAGCAAAAATAGACACATAATTAGATGATCCAGTGGGTGCACAGCAAGATGATTATGCAGATGCATTAATTCAGCAGACTTCCGCACATGCACATCCAAGCAATCTCATATGGTTACTACATAGCAGAATGAAGGTAATGGTCTGGATTAGAATTCATCTATTCAGAAATTTATTTTCTTAGCAGAAGGGAGGATACCTGTAAAAATGTGATATGGGCTAGCACACAAAATGCAAGCCATCTATGGACTTTGAACATGGCATATTTTGATCCTTAATTCCTCTGATGGTTGTATTACTGTCAGCCTCTGTAATATAGCTTAAGGACAGCACTAGTGTGTCTACCCTTCACTGTGCTATGCTGCCTCTCTTTCATGTAGTTTAGGTCAAAACTAAAAGTTATGGACATAACTGCTTGGCTGAGCATATCATCATTTTCCGTAGAAGAGAAACAGGGGCAGCAGAATCTGCTCTGTGGTGGCTGTTAGCATATCCCAGCTCCACACACATATTTCAGAAAAGTGAACTGCTTGTAGGTTGTATGTTTGTACTCAAGCTTCAATGTTTCTACCAATTTCAATGTGTGAAGTAAAATACTCTTTAAACATTTTGTATGAAGTAAAAAATAAACTGTTCCTAAGCTTGGGCTGTGGACGCGATTTTGGCTTGTGAATGTGTGTGCTGGACATCACAGAGTGAGTTTTTCTTGGCTTAACATGTCAAACACCATGTGTTTCCTGAAACTGGTAAGCAAACACTAAGTGAAGAGAACTCAAAAAATTAAAACAAGCACGCACAGAAGCAAAATGAGAAGCAGACTGGTTCCTTAAATGCTTACAGAGGATGAATTATATTTGTGGTTTCTTTAAAAAAAAAGAAGTGTTTTATCTGCTTCTTCCACTTAGGTACAAGGGAAGAAGCAGATACAAACAAAAGCAAAAGCAATCAAAGTTGTTTGTGACTGGGATTTATTACCTACTATTAATAGTTTGCTCCTCTGTGTCAGGAGTAGGACTCTTTAGAGAGTATAATAATAAATTCTGACCTTTTACAGTTTTGGGGGTGGCTGGAACAGTTTGGGAATGTGTTCTTGACTCTTTTGTTCTGTTGTGGTTCTTCTGAAGATGCAACTTTTTAAAAAGAGATCTTAATTTCCATCTACCACAGGGCCAGCAACACAGCTATAAAAGGGCACTGTGGTTTATACTGTGCCTTAGATCCATAACCAAAGGTTTTTACAGTGCTGTGTAGCAACCTGTGTGCCTTTCTCCTTGCTTATTAATGGATCTAGCTTCAGTGTTGCCTTGTGAATAGTTGATGTGAGTGTTTCTGGACCTGTGGCAGAAATTGGCCCAAGGTGTCCCCAAGTACCCACAAGTGAAGCATGTTGGATGTGATAGTGGCACAGTGTGCAGAGGTCCCATCTGTCAGAGGGAAGCTTGGCTGGTGGATTTGTTCACCCGTGGATGTGGAGCAATAATTTCCTTCCAAGTCAAATGCAGCACTTTGTATATATGAAAGATGTAACTTAATGCCACACCAAAAGATTTCCTGTCCTTGTAGGATAAGGCAGTGTTTTGGAGTGTGGCTCTCTGATGTTGAAAAGCCTGGTAGGTTCTTCTTTAGGCACTTCCATAGATCTGGACCATAATAATTTACCCATTTATGATAGTCATACGGCTTAAGATGAAACAAAGTTTGACCTACAAGTATTTGGAATGTGCTGAGTTTTGCTGGCCCAGCTGAAACCAGGACAGGAGCCACGGGGGCACTCTTCATAATTTAAAATCTGAACTTAACCCACTTGTAAAGAAACACAAACTGGGGAGGACCCATATTTGCAATGACAGCAAACTGGTGCTGTGAAAAAAATAAACAGATACCAAAAATAGGTTTTAAAAAATCAAGAAGGAAGATGTTACTGTTTGTGATGGATGAAAGGCAAAATCAGTCGATGTGTTATGTGATGTAACAGCTGGATTAAATACAGAAGGACACTTTCTGTTTTTTACATCTGGTTGATATAATGTTCATGTGAAACCCTGGAGTAAAACTTGTCCCTCAAAATCTGAGATTCATAAATTACTCATTGAAAGCCTGGATTTGCTTTCACTGCATCAGAGACAGGAAATCTAAAGCCAGTCCCTGAAGAACTAAAGTGTTAAACCAGCCAAGTCCTTCAAATATGCAGTATATCCATGTGCGGGTTTAAAATTTCACTCTTAGTCATATAGATTTGAAACCTCCCTCTGAAGTAAGTGGAGTTATTCTCAGTTATAGCTATGGAAGACAAAGCACAATATAATTTACTGTCTGGGGAATAAAAACCCTTAAATCTTGCTGTGACTGAGGCAGAAAAAGGCACCTTATTTTGTCTAAGTATACTTTGACACTGCATTGTTATTTGAAAATTGCTCCAAAACTTGCTGTTTCTTGAGTCTGTGATAGCACCTGCAGGGCTGACATATGTGCAGGGAATGAGACATCTGGTCTGGAACAAAGCTGTCTTTTAGCCCAGAATAAACATCACTTGTTCTTCAACTTCAAACACCAGACAGTTAGGGATGAAAGCCAGGTGAATGTTTCACAGTGCATATCAAAAGTGATTATAATAACAAGAACTTACAGGGCATGCAATTTAATTGCCTCTCCATAATCCAGGGTGTTTGTCTGTTTTCTGGTTTTGCGGATGCCTCACTGTGGTTAACCAGGTTTGTTTTAGTAGCAGCAGATGACGTTGTAGCCCACCTCATGAAGCTATGTGTGGCAGGATCTGCATAAAGCCTCTTTTTAGTTCAGCCAGTTGACTGTGTTCATCAGACTGAGAGAACATGGTGTGGTCTCTGAAGGTCTTCTGCTCACGTCCCAGTGTGGTGCTAGTATTAGCTACTGTGTTGACTATTGGTGATGAAGGCTGGCAGGTCTCTCCCTGTGGAGTCAGCTCTCTTGGGTAACTTTGCTTCTGACCTTTGAGGTGTTGGATGGCAGGGAGGGACTGTAGGGCCAGGCTGGGAATATGCCTTCTGGCAGGGGTAGCTCAAATGTGGTACCCTCCTGGTGCTAGTGCATCCCTGTGATGCTCCTCTCCAGCTGGCATCCTGGCCAGGCTGGCCACCTCTGTAGAACACATTGGACCACAGAGCAGGAGAGGTGCCACAGTGTCAGGGGAGCTTTAGCCTCATCTCTGTGAAATGATGATGAAGGAATGAATGCTGTGAGCCTGTCAGTTTATGGGGTTTGGCAGGACTACTGAGAGTTGAAGGGAATAAAACTATACAGTTCTTGATATTCTAATCCTTGGTACCCTTTGTGAGGGCACAATATGAATAAACAGGGATGCAGCAAAGTCAGTATTCAGTCCTGAGCCTGTCAGGTATTTTCATTGCCCATAAAATCTATAAAATCGACAGGGTTGGAACATAAAGATTTGAAACAGGTCCAGTAGTTGAAACATTTATGGATGCTTTCCAAATTAGAAACAATCGGCAAGCTGCGGGCAAAAAATGTGGTTAGTGACTTTTGTGAACTGTGTCATTTTTGATAATACAGGCAAGAAATACTATTTTATATCACAGAAGACTGTTCTTGAAAAAGAAAATAAAAGACACACTCTTCCCCCAGCTTTTCTTCCAGAGTGACAACTTGATCACTGTATGGCAGACCTAGGTGTATGACAGGGAAAAAAACACAGTTATTGCTCCACCATTACTTGCTATAAACAAATAACCACTGTACTCATTTGGGACTGAGTTTGAGTTCTGTTCAGGGTTTGGTCTCCTGGCTTCATATGGCCGTTTAGAAAGGTAGTGAAAATTTAATTCATTTTTAGACATTGACTCTTGGGAAGGTCATTTCAGGGCCTGCTGTGATAGATGGATTTTCTTGACAGAAATATTTTTGCAGGCTTCAGTGCAGTATATACCTAATGGGCTTAATTCATCTGTGAAGTATCAAACCTACTGAGCATGTGTTGATTCTGCATTATAAGTGAGGCATCATTCTGAGCATGTCAACCATAGTAGAAACACAGATCATCTATGAAGTCTGTGGACTAAAGTCAAGCGCTCCATACTCCCAAAGAATCAGACTTTTGAATGTGCGCTGAAGAGCAACCTTCCTCCTCAATGTTTTCTGAATGCTGGGCAAGCCAGAAGCCATTGGACAAAGGAGGAAATCCTCATATTATGCCCAGGTAACACTTCTGAGTTGGAGAAATGAGTGTGGCAAGAGACCTTCTTAGAAAGAATAACTGGAGGAGAGAGGTAGATGGGACCAAAGTGATGCCATGAGAGGCTGCCTGCAGATCTTAAGAAGAAAAATTCTGTGGAAAAGACCTTTTTCTGGTGTTATTTCAAGGTGGTCCTGAGAAATTTACCTGGTCAGAGTCTGCCTTTTTCAGAGATGGAAAATTCAGGCAGAAGTCCCATGTTTTGCTTTCAAAGAGCTCAGTAGATGCATTGGCCTCTTGTGGAGACAGCATATGCACAACTAAGTAGGAGATAACAGGATCTCTGTTGTATTTCCACTACAAACCACAGCAGGTTTTCAGCACAGATGTTTTACTGATCTTTAAATATACTTGTCCTGGGTTCAGCAGTTGCAGTCAGTTTTTCTTCTCTTTAGTAGCTGGTGTTTTGACTTAATCTGGGAACAAGGCTGATAAGGCCGATGTTTTTGGTTGTTGCTGAGCGATGTTTGCCCTGACCAAGGACTTTGTGAGCCTCATGCTCTGCCGGGGAGGAGGGGAAGCCAGGAGGAAGGAGGGACAGGACTGTACTGACAGGACCAAACTGACCAAAGAGGTATTCCATACCATAGCACGTCATGCCCAGGATGTAACTGGG
>NDXB01016003.1:2181-63029 GCA_002631895.1 Agapornis roseicollis
GGGGGGGGGGGGACTTAGAGCCCCCTGGTGTGGTGGTTGTTTATCTGTGGTTCCTCAGTATTTTCATGCTCAATTTTGAAGAAATCTTAAAGGCAAACAGAAAACTCAGGATGATGCTCTTTACTGAGAGAGTTTAGTCTTTAGTTGAGACTTACATGTTGCTATTATAAAAGCTATATGAATGTAAATGCTTAGGTTATCAGTGCATGTGTTTGTGCCTGTGTTCCTGTATGCACAGATACACTAGTGACTGCATGTTACCTTTATCTCTGTACAGTTCTAGTCAAATGTCAAAGCAAAGAAGGTAGAAGCAGTATCTTCCTAAACAAGTAAACAGCTACAACTGGGAAAATACACAAGTGTCTCAGATATACAGCCTTCAGTTCCCATAGGAATGCCTATGAGCCTGTGTGTCTGAAAACTGGCTTACTGAAGAAGTAGTGACTCTTCTACCAAACTTTGTTTACCTCACATCTATCCTGAGATGCTTGTGACTGTGACACTTGTTTTCCCTGCTGTTGGAGGCACTGGTTTAGGTGGAGGCTGTCTCATGCACCCTGCCCTGTTATACCTCTGCCTGCAGCTGTGAGGGCCTTTCCCAAAGCAACACCCCAATTTCCCTCAATCATGTAAAGCAGAGCTGTTTTTTCTTTGGTAGGCTGTGGAATACGAAAACAGGCATTCTCCTTCACAGGAGAGGAGAGAATAACCGGCGGGCAGCGTGCACTGGAAGGGGAATGGCCCTGGCAGGCTAGTATTCAGTATGATGGGAGCCATCGCTGTGGTGCATCAGTGATCAGTACTACATGGCTAGTGACTGCAGCCCACTGCTTTAAAGAGTAAGTCATCATCACTTCAGCACCTTTCTGATCCTAAAGGGTCTTAGGACTCTTGGATGCTCTGACCTTTAGGGGTCTTCTGATATTTGTATATGCAGAAAGATAATCATAGAATCATAGAATAGTTAGGATTGGAAAGGACCTTAAGATCATCTAGTTCCAACCCCCCTGCCATAAGCAGGGACACTCCACACTAAGTTGAGTAAGTCTGTTTTTTCAAAGGTGAGCTAAGCCCCTTTGGGGTTCTTGTTTTATGTGCCAGTGACATAAGCTGAAATACCTTACAGTGGAAGAACAAATCCTAAGAGGTGGACTGCCAGCTTTGGAATTCGGCTGAGACCTCCAACCCAGAAAAAACTAGTCCGAAGAATTATCGTTCATGAAAGATACTACAACTTAGGCCTTAATCATGAATATGATGTGGCTGTCGTTCAACTTGCCTCTGCTATTGAATTCACAAGTGATGTGCACAGTGTTTGCCTCCCTGAAGCCTCTCATGTGTTCCCAGACAACAGTTCCTGTTTTGTCACAGGTTGGGGAGCTCTGAAGAATGATGGTGAGTGTCTCTTGCTTTCCCATGCCCTGTCGCACATGTATTTGAGAAGACTGCTGTTCCAGTCTTCTTTTATTTTGGGTTCCTTAGACTTAGTTTGATAGGTGCATGTGCCAAAGATACACCTCTAGGCTTACTTGGCTGCTTGTTTTTCTGGCTTGGTCAGTAGTTTGGAATGTCAGTACAGTGAAAGACTTTACAGGTTAGCCTTACAGGAGTAAGAGCTGCTTTTGTTGCGTCATGCATTGTGCTGGTTGAATACATTCTGTTCTCCATTCTCACTGGCCCAGTCCATCTGAGTTTAGTTCTGACGTATGCTCTTTCACCAGTCAGGTTTGTCATCGATGTATCATGACAGTTTTCATCAGTTATTCTTTCTTTGATCATAAATCAGTCTTCATCCAATGACTTGAATGAGCTTTATTCAAATTAGTTTATGTCAGTGAGGACTGAGATGATGAGACCATGTATCTGCTTATGAGATCCATTGAACTATATAAGTAGTGTGTGGGGTGCATAGTGATTGTCCAAAGCTATACTGCAGTTAATCAAATGGGCCTTTCCAATGACACAAGGACATATCTTGTAGCCTACAGCTGAGTTCAGCACTGAAACATGTAAAAAAATCCCTTTGTCTGTTATGCTGAAGAGCATGGGGTGAGGATGAAAGCTGAAAAAAATTAGGTTTGGGAACAAGTGAAGGACTTTAAGAGGAGAAAAAACCCAACCCCTTATTTCTTCCTGAGACATTGTTGAGTAGCTCCCTTTCATTGACTGTAATAGCAGAAAAGGTGTAGGACAACTTGACTACTCCTAATCCTTGAGTGGTTTAGCTTACATATCCTGTCTGCAAATTCTCTTTCTAGGCAGTAGTGTTAATGAGCTTCGACAAGCAGAAATAAAAATTATAAGTACTGCAACTTGTAATAGAAGAGAAGTGTACAGTGGAGCAATAACACCTGGAATGTTGTGTGCTGGATACTTGAAGGGGGAGGTGGATGCTTGCCAGGTAAGTTGCCTCATAGGTAATAAAAAGGAAATAGAAGGGGCAGGAGGTGATGTTTCCTAGGAATAAAATGTACTTTAGGGAATCTTGATTAAATTTTGGGGTTAAATATCTTGAAAAATGTAAATGAAGATCTTCATGCTTCATGGCCTGAAGTCTGCACCTAGAGGCTTGGGGTTTATGTATAATGCACATGTGAGAGAATAAATAGGAGGGTGTGGAGAGGGAGAGACTGAATTTAGACATAGGCTGTCAGCCTGTATTGTCAGTAAACTGTGTAGAGGTTGAATTATAGCTGTGGTCTAGAGACAGATCTCTGTTGCAGCAAGCCTCATTGTTCTGTTCCATTAGTCAGGTGAACCCTGTTTACTTTGTTTCTGCCTGTTGACATTTTTCTCCTTAGGGTGACTCTGGTGGGCCACTGGTGAATGCGAACTCCAGAGGAATCTGGTATCTGGTGGGAATAGTAAGCTGGGGAGATGAATGTGGCAAGCGAAATAAACCAGGAGTCTACACAAGAGTGACTTACTATCGGAACTGGATCAACTCGAAAACAGGCATCTGAAACCTGTGGTGGATTAAGTTTTGTGGGCTATGTGCAGCTATTCCTTTGACACATTCTGCTCTGTGGTTACCCTGTAAACAGCTTCTGGTTTAGCTTGTGCTCATGTGCCAAGTGCCAGCAAGCTCAGAGCAGTCTAGGACTTGTAATTGGTTTGCTCTATAGCCAAGCAGGAACAGACTTTATACATGTGACAGCTGTTGTTCAGGAAGTAATCAAAGGGACAACTGCCTTCATGCATATATGCAATATACTGACCCTTTTTCTCTGTGGCCAAATGCCTTATCCCCAACTTTTATACCCAGGCAAAGCACTTGAGACCAAACAGTCATTTACCAGCATCCTAAAGAAGTTGTAACTAAAACATGGCCCACCCATTTTCTGTGTGCTCCCAAGGCCCCATCTGTCTATACACCAGCTACAGTCCAGCCCCTGACTCCAAATCTGCTGCACTCCTGAATTCTTCTTGAGCTTTTTCCTGCATCATTCCAGGGAGCATACTCTAATGAGGAATGGAAGATGGCTTAAAAGAGTCCTGGTTCCTAATATCACATCAGGCTGTTACTTAGGTGAACAGAGAATTTTTCCTTGCTGTGTTGCCCTGAATAGGGAATCAGTGGAAAACACTAACTTTTGTCCACCTTATTCTGGACAAGTATATGCACACCCATGCATTGCTTCATATGAAGAACCCCTACCACAGCATTTTCTGGGAGAATGATTGCTGGATTTAAGACCAAACCCCACTTTGCCTTCATATCAGTCTGTTGTCATATTAGAGTATTTGGGTTAATTTTTATTTTTAACTTTACAGACTGTATTTTTCTGAATAAAATTCCATGACATTTTATGCAGGGTGCAGGATTGTAATGATCTCAGTACAACCATTGCCAAAAACCCCAACCTTTTAGACTGCTTATTCTTGTGAATGCTGTTCTCAAGTCTTCATAATGTAATATGTGCATCTTCAGCTGCATCCTAAAAAACACTTAGGTTTTGTGTTATGGTGGAAATACCTATCTCCTTCAGAGCAGGACAAAACTTCTGACTGATCCTGTCATCTTATGTGAAGATCCCTCTCTTCTGTCAGGAGCTAAGAGTTGTCTGTGTCTCACTGGCAAGAGTATAGGTAACTCATTTAATCTTGACCACACAAACTTCATATTCTCTCTGACTTTGCTTTCAGAAGCTCATGTTTCCATCTGCAAGGTAGATCTCAAACACCTTCCACACTTTGGCAGCAGAACATGCCTGTTGCTAGTGAGAATGCTTTCCTTGGTATGTCTGCAGACTCTTTCCAGCACTTCATAAGGATGCTTATCCTGACAACAGCAAATATTGTTGTCTTAGTTGCTAGATAATGAGCTACTCTGATCTCTTTTTCCTCTATGAAGAGGAAAGAAGAGAAAGAACTTGGCAAAAGAGATACCAGCCACACTGACAAATCTCAGAGCTGGTGCAGCATGACAAGCAAGGAAGAATCTTACGCCAGGAATAAGGCAAACAGCAAGCTTTCAGCAAGGTTATAGGTATAAAATCTGGGGAAACAGGCCATCAATGATTACAGTCTTGGGATCAAAGTGCTGTCCAAATTGAATACAAGTCAGTTGTCATAGTCAATGGCAGTTCAGGGGATCCCCTCTGGTCTATGCTGCCAAACAGAGCAGCAGTCCATTGAGTTAACAGGAGTATTTTGATTACACATTGTGTGATCTTGTTGCTTGCCAGTACAGAGAACCATGTTTTTGTAGAGCCTCACTGGAGGTACTGGAATATTTGGATTCACACAGAGAAGGTCTGTGTGAAAGATGAGGGTATGCAGCTGTTGTGTGTTCTATACTTGTGTGTGTCAGGAAACCTCACACTTAATTCTGTTTCTTTTTTCTCAGGGAGCTTTTCTTGTGGAATGTTGTAAGCTTCAGAAACAAAACTTTGGTGGCTTAATTTCTGCATAAGGAGTAAAAAATGGCAGACTAGTTCTGTAGGTCTGGACCCAACACATCTCATCCTAGTCCCTTAAGCAGAACATGGCTTTGAAGTATATTGTAGAGGAAGCTTAAAAGTGGTGTATGACAAGTACATATAATTATGTTTTTTTCTTGCTGGTAACAAGTTGTCTTACCAGCACAGAATAAAATTTGGTCTTCATGAAGAAAAGCATCATTACAGCATGTCATGGATTTCCAGTTCTCAAAGCACTTTAGGCTTGGGTTTTCAAAGGGCATAATGGTTTCCCCATGCCAGGGATTTAATTATAACTTGGAAACTTAATAGTTTTAGTCTTGCAAATCCCAGCTACCTCACTGTTTCCCCAAAATAGGTAAGTAGATGTCCAAGTAAATTACTTTGCATCTGTGGACATTCCTGTTGCACTTATTTGGGTACAAAATCAGAAAGTGTTAAGCATATTGCTATGTATCAAGGGCTGCAGCAAGTACATCCTCCAAAGTGGTGCACACAAGGCAGGAACTTGTCGCTCAGAACTGCTAGTTCCTTAAGCATCTACTCAGACATAGTACCTGATCCACCTTAATCACTGAATGCCAGCACAGTGCAGCCAGGAGGAGGGAGCTGAAGAGAACCTCATGTCTACATCATGTCTGTTTTGGGAGCCTCTACTTTGTACTGCCTTGTGAAGTTTTCCTGATAGCAACTGGAACAAATACTCTGATGTGGATTCTCCTGGAAGCAATGTAGTTTACATGCTGCGAAGCCTATTGGCAATGCAAAGCTGTATAAGTAGGGACAGTCAGGAAGCACACTTGAAAGAACACCCTTCATATACTGGGAGTGCTGGGGATATGATGGGTCCAAGTCCCTTACTTGTGGCAAAACTACACTGATGGCAGCATTGTCTGGCTTTTTCTGTGGGGGCATTATAGAAGCTTGAAGCAATGCAGGCGGTCGAACCATTTTATTTGTTTTATGTGGCCTATTAGGTGAGACTACATCTTAAAGGAAACAAATCTATTTATGAAGCCACAAGCTTCATCTTCTCTCAGCCACGTTCTCAGAGGAATTAACATTTTTCACTCAATGCAGAATGGGAGGTATCTAACTACAATCATGCATGACACATAGGAATGTAATTTATATGTAATTTTAATAAAACTTGTGAAATTTGCCTTCTGTTTCATGTACTTGTTAATTTCCTGCATCATGGTAAACATCTGTCAGATGGGAGCTCCTCCATTTTAGAACATGTTGCACCGATCCTCCACCGTGTATTTATGTACTGGCTTTTATGTAGTCTTAACCATCTGGTTTTATTGACTCGTTAGAAGAGCAGAACTGTTAGGAGAGTAAAAGACCATGCAGACTTGGGCAGAATTTACCTGCCTGGCCAGAGGTTACCCAAATTTGTGTGCGGGTAAATAGGTCTTGTGTCAGCCACTAGAGGGTGAATCGTATTGTGTAAGAACCTTAAGCTTCAGGCTGCTGGTGGTGCTCTGCTCCAGCTCTTTAGAGAGGTGAAGACAAGGCACCATGCCCACGTTGCCTTGAAGATGGAGAGATGCTATACAATTGTCTTGTAAAGCTTTCAGCTTTTAGCATAGGCCTCTGCAGCAGTAAGGGAGTTTTGGTCTTTTCCTCCATGAGAAAGTTGGCATCAAATGCTAGCATACATAAAGTGTATGTTAGGTGCAGTGTGTTATGGCTGTGAGCAAGGGGCTGAGAAGGTTTTGCCTGATTCTTTGCCACACTATAGGCTAGATCCTTGTCTTGTGGGAAAGTAGACTGGAAAGGCACGTTGCCAGGCATCGTTGGCATCATGGGTCTGGTTTCTGAGCTCATCAGCATAGCAAAGAGCAGCAGTAACTTTGAGAATCTGATAGATGGGAGGTTTGCAGCAGCATACAGCTGCTCTTTGCTTTAACCTCCCATTTTGACAACTCCTGAAGATTCTTGTCATTCAAAAAGCACTTACCACATTTCTTCTTGTCCCTTTCCCATCAGGATAGAAAGCATGGTACAAATTGCACCATATTCTGAGCTAGAAGAGCAAGTTTTTAATGAGTGAAACATGCTGGAGTGTATTGATTCTGGTCTGTAATGCCTAACAGCCAAAGGGATTTTCATGGCACTTGAGGTTATCTAACAGGGTAAAAAAGAGTTCAACTGCCTTATTGAAGTATTACAGGAAATGCAAGGTTGTCTATGGATGGGAAGATGGGTGTTTGGAAGAACAGTAGCCCTTTCGTCACATTTTACTGGGTCAAGAGCAATGAAGGGAAATTGTTATCCAAAATGCGATTGTTTTGTTTTATGTAAGCTTGATTAGGTCCAAGAAATACACGACATGTCTCTGATTCACTTGATTAGATACTGAGCTCCTTCCTCCCTCCGGTAAATCTGGAAGTTTCTGCTTGCTATCTGCTGTCTGTCCCCTCAGCTTCTGTGCTTCCTATCTTACAGCTGTGCCACTGGGCAGTCCCTTCCTTGATGAAGCACTTACCATCAGCCCAGCATCCAGAGCCTGTTTTAACCACAGATTGTTCTTTATAAGTCAATACAGTAATCTGCCAACAGTTGTGCCACATCTCTGACCTTTTGCATGCTCTTGGGATCACCTGCAGCCTTTGGAGTTGTGACCCAGACAGTCTGGCACTGCTCTCCAGGCCAACAGAGATGACCTGCATACTGAGGAGAGCTGTAACTGCGATCATTCTTTCCCCACTGGACAGACCAGATGGGGGGACTGTACTAGGAAATAATGTCTCCTATGCTAGAGAGTGGTAAGAACGTAAGAAAAAGCTTTTTACCCTGAGTGTTTGGATATTGAAGCAGGTTCTTAGGAGGGGTTATGGAGTTTCCATTCTTGGAGACACACAAAATGCAACTGGACATGATCCTTAGCACTGTGGTTGAGCTACCCTTGTTTTGGACAGGGATTTGAGATTATGCTGTCTGTGGAATCCCCTTTCCATGTCAGCTACTCTGTTCTCCAAAGTGTCTAGTATCTTCAGTGAATGGCACATAGCTGTGGCTAAGTGGTGGGTATTATCTCAGATGAGCTGACTGTCCCTCAGCTGATTCTGTGACAGATGAATGCTGTGGCAGACAGTCCAAAGACACACACCAGGCTGTCCTAATGCTTGACCCTTAGATGCAGCACTTGGCACTGTTGCGTCTGGCGCTGTTACTATTGATTGAGTAATCCATGAAAATAGCAGGGCACAGGAGGGAACAATCCATTCTTGTGCCATGTAGGTAGAAAGCAAGTTACCCAAGCGGAAGCTCAGCTAGAAGGTCTTGCAGGGAGGCAGCAAAGCAAGTAGGACCCTTAATCCATACTGAGTGTGCTGCGTGATGCATGCTGCATTTTTCTGTCAGAGTGACTCAGTTCCTGACCTGTAGTTGAGAAGACAGCCAGAGTTGAAATGGCTGCAGGATGGAGGGCTTGGGTTTGATTATCATTATGTCTAATTTAGCCTGTGAATCTCAAATACTGACACAGTGTATGATAAATCAGGTGATTGCTCACAAGAATCACATTCGGGATCATGCATGCTGCTGGAAAGCTGTGGCAGAAAGCATCTCAAAGAGCCAGACTCTGGCTTCTACCAGGCAAGTTAGCTGCTAACAGTAACATGAAATAAAATCTAAGCTAACCCCTTTCTAGGAATAAAAAGGTGTAGGAAAAGTCTTGTTTAGAGTGTGATGGATTCACAGACCTCTCTGTGTTTGTGCTCCCAGTAGGTCTCTCTATCACGTATGATGTGTGAAACAATGTTGCTGTTCTTTTGTTTAATTTGAGCTGTGCCTGTAAGGGATTTAGTTATATCTTAATGTGCCATGTTTCTTTGTAGACCTAGTCTAATTCGTATAAAGGTTTCCTGTCTCTTTGGAGATGCTGTGTATCTTGACTGGGAGCAGAGGATCTGTGTAATGGATGTAGAGCAGCTTGTTAGCCCGATTGCTAGGCAACACAGGGAAGAAAATGTGGGCTGTCCTGTTCCACTGTACCAAGTAGCAGCTCTGGCTGAGCAGGGGACAGGTACATGTGTGCTACCTTTCTGCCTCAAATAGCACGATGGGATATGAATTCTCTGTTAATGACTCTGGCATTGGGGGACTTCTATTGTCAAAGGGTGTTGTCAGTATTCTGGGCATGCCCATTTGGCTGCAGCTCAAACAGGTGTAGCAGTTTCTGTTATAAGGGCCTGGAAAAAGGGACTATTTGGAAACCACCCAGGGCAGCATCTAGCATACTTCAGTACTTGAGGCCATTGCTGTAGCATCTGAAAGCTTCCACACATTCAAAGCGGCATATGCATCTGGCCACAAGTGACTTTTCAAGGCTGAGGATAAAGCACCTGGCTTCTGTCCCAGCCTGATGTTGGCTCTAGAGAATCATTCTGTCATTTTAGTGGATTTTCTGGTTTTGTTTTTCTATTTATCAGTTATGGAAAGCCATGGAACATGGTCTAATGTGAGGCATCTCTACCCATGGTGTGGGGTTGGAGCTAGGTGGTCTTGAGGTCCTTTCCAACCCTAACTCTCCTATGAATCTGTGGCTGGGAATTTCGTGTGGCAGAGGCAAGTATGGTATAATAAACTTGTGACCCATTTTTTGTCAAAACAGAAAAGTTGTGCAGCACATCTACAGCTGAAGTTAAAAAGTATAAAGAAATGCAGCTGATTTAGAGCTTCTTCTGAATTTTGAAGGCCAAATGCAATGTGCCTTTGTGTTTTTTGGAAGAGGAGGCCTGAAGCTATAACTCAGCTGCCAAGACATGGTGGTGCAAAATGACTGGATTTGTCCTGTGGAAGGATATCATGGCATTGTACCAGTTTGGTCTTATCAGATGCTCACAGAATCAGAGAGTAATTTAGATTGGGAGGGATGTACAGAGGTCATCTCATCAAACACCCTGCTCAAAGCAGGTCTAATTAGTTCAGGTTGTTTAAGGCAATACTACTTAACAACACTTCTGTCAGTTCTGTTAAGTATTATCACAGAATTATCAGCAAGAACATTCACTTCTCAGTCTTAAGGTAATGACTGACTGCTGGTTTTGGTGTAAAATTCATGGCCTGGATTGAGTAACTGGTAGACAATTATGTTAAACATCTTTGCTTCTAAATTCCAAAGATGTTATTGCTATGGGGCTTGCAAATGGTCTCCTCTAAAGGCATTCTTTGTATCTGCAGCCAGGGAGCCTATATAGGTATGCAAACATAAACCAAGGCAGTCTATTATTAGTATTCTTAGGCAAGCAGTCTGTCTGACCTGCTGAGCTGACTTTGCAGGGTTAAATGGAGAGAATGGTCATTACATCTTTTTACACTTTCATTCACAAAGTCCTGCATACCCACATTCTCCACATTTCCACCCCACACTCTGATTGCTAGTTTCTGCACTGCTTCCCTAGCATTAACTAAAAAGGTCAGTAACTGCCTTTAGCTTACTGAATAACCCTGTAATACCCAGCACTTTGCAACTTGCTAATTTACTGTGAGGAAAATTGTTCCTTAATGATTGTCTCTTCTTGGCCTATCTGTACCATTGCTGCTGGGGGACATGTGTAAATTGGTTTTGCATAATCCTACAAAGGCAAGTTATTTCATTATTTCCCACTGTTTTCCAGGGCAGTTCATTTTCATGATTAATTCATTTGAAAACAAAAGCAACCTACTTGAATTTCTATTAGGCAAATTGCAAAAAAATCTTGATTGTAAGGAAATAAAATCAAAATCATGTCTTTGGAATATCTCTGTTCATACTCTGGAGTAATAGCAGGAAGGTCTATCCTAGTCTGCTCTGAAAGTTACCAGAAGTTCTTGCATCTGTTGTCTAAGACCCTTCCTCTACTATCTCCTGAGACTCTTTGCAACTTGGGATGCTTCCAATGGATGCACTTTATCTCCACAAAATCTTGTTGCAGAGCCCAAGATCTCAAGTAATTTCTGTCTAAGACTCTAGCTGTTTGCTAAAACCTGCTTCTGCTGGATTATATTTTTTACCTGACCCAGTGGGTACAGGTTGGTCTCTTGGCTTCTGGGCACATCAGAGAAACCTCTGTGCATCCTGCAGGGTGAACTCTTCAAGAGCCATCTTTTCCCAGTGTGCTTGGCCGGGGTACTCAGGGCACCTGATTAGTAGTCTCTAAATACTAATTAAACCAGTAGCAGTGCAGAGCAGACCGCTATGAACAGCCTCAGCCTGACCATTCTGCTCAGAAATTGCTATGTGCTTTCTTGTCTTACACCCCAAACTTAATTAAGCTTTTGTCTGTATCCTAGGACTGTGTTTTGTAAGGATGGCCAGGTTTCTGATCACAGCATTAACAAAACCCAAACAATGAACCAAGGAATTCTAAGGTATTTTCTTGACTCCTGGATGGAACTGGCTTGTAGTCATCTTCAGCACCCCGCAGGGTGCTGGAGTTGCTATAGGTGGGTGGTGTTTCTGGGAGGAGCAGGGGTTTCTTTTGTGCACAAACTTTTCTGAGTTTTGTTAATCTTGAGAAAGAAAATAACAGGGCTGGAGAGGGGGAAGGGAATACTCAGGGAGGATGCTGGTACTTGGCATATAACTATGTGTGCAGTCAGTAAAGCCCCACATAAGGTAGGTAACTGCAATGATGCCCTTTCTACAGAGAGCTGGGAGAAGCCAAAAAACCCCAATCGATTTGATTGATCCTGTTAGCAAAACAGGAGATACCATGCAGCAGTGCTCAGCTTTTCCTGCAGTCCTAAAATGAACCATCCAGAGATGTGCTTCCATAATTGCATTGAAATGCTTGTGAATGGGCATCTTTGGGGAAATTGGAAAAGGACTTGGCATGACAAAGTGAAATCTTCCTCTTGCTGTTTTTTCTTGGGGAGTTGGAAGGTAGTAAATGCTCCCATAAAAATTACTGTGAAATTTTGAGACTTTATTGGAAAACCAAATGTTTCAAACATTTTGGCACAAATCTATGCATATAGAAGATGAGAAAACAGAAGTCTGGTTTCTGGTAATTTTCCTCTTTGGTTTGGAATAAATTCTGCAAGTGTAGAATTTCTTGCTATAGAGTATCCACTTTTCCCTTTTCCAGCTGGCTCTGAATAATCACATTTGTGCCAGGAGAAGGGAATATCCATTTTAACCCTTTCCAGCTACCTCCGAAGAATCATGTTTGTGCTGGGAGAAGGGAATTCCAGGGAGATTGGTGGCCTTTTTCACAGAGTAAGCATTTTCCACAGGCGGGGTTATGCCAACCATTAAATGACTAACATGTAATTAGGAGGCTGGATACTTATACTTGTCATGTCCCTGATGCCAAGGGAGTCCAGGACAGCTGTGGAGGAGTGAGCACCAAGGTTGATCCGGCTTGGCTGACCAAGCCATATGCGTCTGTTGTGTTCAGCCTTTGTGTCAGCTGTCTCAAGAGGCGAGTGACTGCAGATAGTGCGGGTTCTGCAGTGAGCATATGGTAGGTGCTGCTGCTCAGGAGAAGGCCTGCTGTATTGATACAAGCTGGACAGAAAGGGAGTGCTGGAAAAGGGAAATCTCACCCACTTCCTGTTCTGCTGTGGTGAAGAACAAGTCATCTTGCCTGGGCTGGTTTATCTGCTCTGTCCATCTCTGCCTGGGGAACTCTTTGATGCGGAGCTGATCTGAAGTGTCCTTATCAACTCCATGCTTGCCTCTGTTTGTTTTTATTCTGAAGTTCGCTCCCTCATTTTGCAATAACCCACAGGGTGCTGGGAGTTGCTCAGCCGTGCCTCAATGAAGGATCTTCATTCAACACCTTTCCCTTCCCATCACACCAGTCAGTGCGACTCCTGCGTCTTCCAGCAGCATTCACTACGCAGTCCAGACTTTAGTCAAGCCTTGGTTGGCGGTCAGAAAGGCTACCAGACCTACCGGGACCTACCATGGGATCTTCAAAAGTAGGTGGTGTGTTTTTAACTTCACAAGTCTGGTTTGTATGGGGAGGTATAATGGTGACAAATGATGCTGAATATAGGGCAGCTTTAGGACTTCAAGGGCACACATGTAAATCCAGAAGAGAGATCTGTTTGTTCTCTTGCCTGATCTTGGACCTCACTGCTCTATCTCTGCCTCTTTCATCCTTTTAGATTTAGGGTACATCATGGATATATCTGAAATATGCAGCCTGAAAAGGGGTGATAGACAGAGGGAGATCTAAGCTGCAAGTTATAGGTTGAAAGGGAGGTTTTGCAGGTAATGGTCTGGATGAAAAAAGTGACATGGCTATGGCTGGAGTGAGGAATCCTTCCCTAGCATGGCCACAAGCACAAAGATTTGCTTTCTGTTTAGAAAGACGATGCGATGGCTCAGGTTGACGCTTATTTTTCCTCCCTGTGGTTGTCTTATCCTGCCCCCAGCAGGCTTTTATTGCAGCAGTGCAGAATCCAGGAGGCTCTTTTGTGTCAAAAGGAGATATTAGTAACATGGTTTTTGGAAACCATGGCTTTTAGTCAGGTCTAGTTGTAATATTATTTCCCCCAAACCCTGCAAAAAGTCCCAGTTAAATCAGTGACTGCAGCACAACTACATCAGGAGAGCACTACAGTTATTCACCATTCTAGTTTTAACCCTTTAAGGGTTAAACTTTCAAGGAAAAACCTGTGATTTCTAGGGTATAAAGATGAGGTGTATTGTCTCAACAATGTTGTGCAGTCAGAGGTGCTGGACATCTTTAGTTTTGTTTTACTGTAACAGTATTTCAGGCAGTGCTGGAAAGCTCAGAGTGTTTTTACAAAGATAAGTCTCCTGGCTGTGATGCTGTTCCGTGCTCTACTGGGGCAGAGCAGGGATCTAGTCATAAACGCACAGCAAGCCTCCTGGAATTTGCTATTTCCATCTAAATGCTCTGGCTCCTGGATTCAAGTGGCAACAGGAGATGCTCAGTCTCCTTGAGCTTGTTTTTTGTTGTTGCCTCAGGGATTGATGAAGCTTGAAAGTATGACCTCAGAAACAAAAATACAAAAGAATTTGATTAACACCCTAATGATTTGGCTGCATGGCTGAGGTTCTCTGTGATTGCTGAGGGCTTCAACACCAGTCTTGTCTCTGGCATTGCTTTGGGCAAACGGCTGTGGATGATTGCAAGATAGCGCTTGCTTTTTAATCTGTCCTCAGTATTTTTAACAAGGTTGCAGTTTGGGTTTTATTTATTAGCTTGTTTTAATGCTTCCTGGACATGCTGGAATGCAAACATTGTGTCTGGATTCACAAAACTTATACTTCATGCCCACTTCAGTGTTTTTCTCATTTCGCAAGGACAGTGTCATTTTAGTCAATAGTGTTGGCTTTGCCAGGAGAAGACTGAGTTCCGCTTTTGGGTCTGCACTCTTTAGTGGTACCCTGCTCAGTGCCTTCTGCTATGTATAATATCCATACCTTAAAAGTTGTTCTGCTATGTTAGGTGAGAAAGAAATCATCATCAGTTGTGGATACCAGTTTGTGCATGTTACATAAAACGGCAAAACTGAGTGAGAGTTCTCTACCTTGCAGAATTGAAAAGCCATTTCTTTTTCTAGTTAGATGTAAACCTAGATGCTGTGTCTTCTTAGTATCAACAGTGTTGTAAGTGATTTTAACAAGTGTGCTAGAAGGTAGTTAAACAACACCTGAGTCCAGCTTGGTCTCCTTCTAATTAGGAAAGGATTTAGTTGTTTAAATAGTTGTTTAGATTATTTTATAATAATCTAAAATAAATAGATATTGTAAAATAATCTAAAGTGTGTTAAGGGAAATCTGTGTTGGATAAGTACATATTTACATGTTTGGGAAGGGATGGAGACTGTCCTGTCTTAATCAAAAACCCTGTGTAGCCTGTTCAGTGTCCAGAGTTCTTTGGGCAGGGATGTAGATCAGAGTGTGGAGCTCATCACATGCTGTGCCTTAGTCTCATATAAGAGCAGTGCTTCAGTATTGGCTTTATTGAGTTCCTATATGCTTCTTAACAACATTTCAAGATGTTGGAATGGGTGCTCCATAAAATCCTTCAGGAAGCAAAGCTGCTCAGGAAAGCAGGGTGGGGCAAACAGCCTCGCTGGTCTTGTCCCTCTTCTGTTGTGCTGTGTCCTGCAGTCTGGGAAGCAAATGCAGTGTCATGCCATAACTTCCTTGTGAAGATCTTGAGCCACTGGCAGGGAGAGCTACAGAGTGGCTGGTGCTGTATATGGTGGCCTAAAAGTGAATGTGTAGGTGGAAATGAAGTGCTACCTGCATCAATTTGTCATGCAAATTGGTGGGCAAAATGAGTGTGGGCAAAATGGGTGTAAGGCACAGGCTGCTGAAGTGTAGCAGGAAATGGATACCAGCCCTGGTTCAGGGACACTCATCGCCCATTGGCATTACTGGGAGTTAACCTTGATCATTGCAAGAGGCAGGTACAGTTCCCGCATGGTACCAAACAGAAACCTATTCTATGCACTTTGCCCCAGAGTAGATCCTGATTCTGGTAAAACCTAGTGAAGTACATCTGACTCTGGTACACATCACACTTGGTTTAACTCTTACAGAGTTGGTACAATTTGTGTTTCCTTGCCACATTCACTCAGTTTCTGATCATTTTAAACAGGAAAAACAGAATGAGAAAGGACCTCCTCCTGAGTCTTAAAATGTAGTTGTTGTCGTTAACTGAGCCAGCCCCGGGAGAAGTCCCACAGCTCCTTTGGCCACTGCTGTTCCTGTTAGAGTGTGTTGCAGAGACACCTTACTTTACTTATGGTTTTTTTACAGTTTTAGGATTGGGCATTTTGGATCAGCATAAGCTTCTAAAGTCAAGTCATTCTGCTTCCATCACATACTTGTTCGATATCTGTATTTCTGGTTACACAGAGATCTCCATTCTGGATCAAGTCAAGCTAACACAAAGCTTGGTATGGCTTAATTTGACATTTTCATGTGAAAGATACAAGATAGTCTGAATACCTCATGTGGTCTGTGGGTAGATTTTGGTAATAACAGGGGGACAGATTTCATACAGGATGGAACATGGGAATTGTCCAGTTTCTCTGCCAATGGAAAGCAACCTGGGATTTCAGCGTCTCAGCTGAACCTCTTGTTTAAAGAGCCTCCTCTAATTTCAGCAGCATTTCTCCCATGAAGAAATGGGTCCATCTCTGTTCAGGGAAAATACATTGCTAGATTACAGTATCTCACTGCTTGTCTACCCAGCCTAGGAACTGTTTGTTATAGATGAAGTATAAAATATGGAAAAAGTTATTATTCAGCCAGAAACATAAGCTCCAAGGCTACAAGAAAAATGGGATACTTTGGGTCAGACTCTCAGTGGCTATAAGCTGTCATAGATGCACACAAAGTATCACTCAGGCAGAAGGGCTGGTCTCTTGTATCAGATTTGCTGAACTCCTCGGGACCAATGTATGTATAGTTGTTTTACAGTGTTATTACATGTACCATTAAAGAGGTTTATTTTGGTATAAAGAGGTTAAAACACCATCACTGCCCTATTACGTTCTTGTTTATATATTAGGATTATTACTAAGGCTGATGGTGGGGTTTTATCATTCATTTTTCTTGAAGCACCTTAATAAGAGAGAATTACCACATGTGATAGAAAATTTGTCTAAGCGTGCCTCTCTTATAGGGCTAAACCCAAAGGACATTTAATAGCCCACAAGAGATCATCTTTAGGTGACTGTTTTGGGTTTGGCTGTTAGGCTGTCCTGTCAGCACCTTTCTTGAGCAGACACTGTCAGTGCATGCATGCCAAAGCAGATATGGTGCATGCTGACTTAGCTAGACACTGTCTCTGATTCGAAGCTCACTGGAGGGATTCCCGTAGGTGTCAGAGTGTGTTTTCTGCCCTGGTGAGGAAGACCTCTGAGGCTTTTGCTCTGAAACAGGCAGTTTCAGTTATGCTGTTTAAATTCCAGTAGGTAAAAGGCACTCATGTCTTTTGTAAACCAACAGTTTCAGGCTGCAGTGAGGCGAGTGCATGCGTATTTCAGTGTGGTGTTTACGATAAATGGCACCCTTTAAAATGAAACAGGGTATTATGTAAGAGTTTTAGTTTTCCTTTGAGATTGGCTTCCACCCCCTCCCCCCAATACTCCCCTATTACAGAAAGTCAACAGACATAATTAACTATGTCCTTCTTATGTCTGCCTTGCAAAGCACATAGGTAGAGGGATCACTCAGGCTCTGTGTTTATTGGTGTGAGCTGCTTGTTGAGGACAGGGTTTCTTGGGGGCTTCTTTGTGTTCTAGGAGTGGGGGGAGGAACTCGAATGCAGAATGCAGGGCTCCAAGTCACCTACCACCACAGGACATATCTCAGTGGGTATTTCTAGGAAAATGCCAGCTGGATACCAGGTGAAAAAGCCAGGACAGTGTTAGGAATAATTAGGAGACAAGAGAGGACAACCAAGTAAAATGGTTACAGCAGAAGAATGATTTTATAACAGCTTTTGTCATTTATCTTTGTCAGCAAATATTTCACTCCCTCTTCCTAATTGGACAAATCTTACTCAGGGACTCTCTGTCTTCTGCAGAGAGATGAAACCCAGTTCCTGACTGTGGTCTATTTAAGATTACAGTGGAGTGTCTGGGGCAGAGAGGACCCCACTTAGGCTGCAAGTGGGACCCTATCAGAAAGCCTGATGAGGTTAGTGGGAGGCTTTCAGCTGGTATTTGGGTCAGGCTTAAAAACTCCATTTCTCCTCTGCTGGATTTCAGTGAGCACCTCAGCTGAAGTGTTTCTAATCCTGCTCTGCATTTCTGTGTTATGCTCCCTGTTCCCTCTCTGTTGTTCTCTTAGTTCCCAAGGGGTTAACAGGGACTGCTTGACTCTTGGTCTGAGAAAACAGATTCCCACTGCTCAACTTTTATCAGCCCTCTGCAGAGTAGTTAGGCTCTGATGGGTCATCATGTGGATGGAAGCTGTTTCAGTTCTGGAATAGTTACTTCTCTTGTGTATCCTGAGTCCCTGTAAACACTCTCCAACTTCACACAATGGGACATAGAATCTTAGAATGGTTTGGGTTGGAAAAGCTAGTTCATCTAGTTCTAAACCCCCTGCCATGGGCAGGGACACCTTCCACTAGACCATGTTGCTCAATGCTCCGTCCAGCCTTGCCTTGAACATTGTCAGGGATGGAGCATTTACCACTTCATGTCAAATTAAATAATTGATTGTTGAGAAATGAACCTCAGGAGACAGAGCATAGCAGCAATAAAGCTCAAAGTTAACGGGGATAGAAAAGTATCAGGGCAGAAATCTTAGTTTTTCTCCCACAGATGTCCTTAAAAACCTGGATTTCAAATCCTCCTTTGAATCCTTTATTCAGATGGTGAAGTATCAGGATGGTACAGCCTAACCAAGAACATTTTACTCAAAAATATCTTTTGTTTTTAAAACCAATTTTTTTTTTTAAAGCAAATTAGGAGTGAAGAGTAAACCATAACATTTGTTTCATATTGTTGCTCAGCAATATTAAATATATTTTTTTTGTTTAAAAATATTTGGGAGAGTTTGTTCAGGAAAAAAAGGGCAGGAAAAAATTGACATCCCAAGTCCCAAGTCAGCCCTCCCCTCTATTATGTGACTATCTAAGATGTATTTGTCAAACAGGTTCTTGTCTGAAGAAATCCAGTTTAGAAGCTGATACTGAGTCCCCTCTGCACCTCTCTGACATGATGCTCTAGAACAGGTTTCATGAATGAAGTGAAAGTCACGTGTGTGAGTTAAAAGTACATGTGTGAGTCGCAGTTGCAGGCTGGGGTTTCTGTTTGCTGAATGATACCATGGCACTTGAAAGGGATAGAACGAGAGTTACAAAAAGTGTTATGCTGTGTACAAAAGAAAACTGAAAAGGTTCCAAACTACCTAGTACTGTGTCCTGGCCGTATTACTTCTAGCCTGAAACTGCTCTTGCACTGATACAAGAGATCCAGGGCAAGTCTGAACAGATAGGAGTGACAAATGAGTATTCCTATTTTCACTCAAACAAGTGTCACGATGTTTAGCCTCACGTGAGTCAGTTGTTTTCCAAGCTGAAGTAATAAGGCTTTAATTGTAAGGCTTTACATTGAAATTAGAATGAAATATCAATACCTGCTTTGGAATTTGTGCACAGTGTGCTTGGTGTCTCGTTCCTACACACAGCTGCAGTGGTCACTTGCAATTATTGCAATTTCCAGCTTATTTTAATGTATTTAAACTTATGGCTCTGGAGATGTGTGTTTCAGAAATGAGCTGTATATATTCTGTTAGGAAAGTAGGATGCCTCATACCCCCAGGAGAGGATCCCTGCAGCCTGCTTTCCTGGGATGGCTGTACCTTGACCTGAAGGGATGCATGTTTGTGTGAGTGAGGTACCTGGCTCCTAGAATGAAGGACTCTTGTCCGAAATCGTGGCTTCCTGTCCTGTATTTTGTAATGGCTGATAACATAGTAGAAAGTACAGCTTTAAGTATCTTCATATGTCTTTGGGTTTATAGTCAATCCAGAATTTGCTGTAAGTAATCTTTTTCAAGCAATTTTTTGTCCAACTGTAATATTGACCTACTGACTATTGACTTCCTTTGTGTTAATTTGGATTAACACTTGTGTAATTAAGAGCATGTCAAAGGGAAGTATTTGGTGAGGCTTCCTACCCACCTACCTTGGTCCGTTCACGTGTTCTTGCCTTTCCCTGTCATTCCATCCCTGCAGCAAATAAAGCTAAAGCAGTGCTTACCTTTTGCTTTTAGATTTAGTCTGAGTGAAACAGGAAGCACAAGCTGGTCCTCTGAAATGCATCTCTTCTTTTGTCCAGCCCTGCTTTGCAGGCTGAAATGAACTGAGCAGCTTCAATAGATCTATACTATACAAATCATGGGATGCTTTTTATTCTACAAAGCAGGTTTGGAAGCAGAAGTGCCAATGTGTCTGTGATAACTGATTTGTTTATCCACTGCCGTATGAAAGTTCACCTAACTGAAAAATAAGTTTTATCCTTGCAGATCTCCAGTCGGGGGTCACGTAGGAAAGTGCTCAGTGGGACTCCTATTTAATTTGGCCCTAACAATGAAAAACACAAGCAAACAACAAATAAACCAAACAAACCTAACAAAAACACCCAAACCACAAAACTAAACCAAAACCGCCACAAACACCCCCCACACCTCAAACCCTGCCTTGTGTTCTGTGACTTCTTGTATATCCCAACATCTATTTCAAAATAGTCTTGAGTCATGGCTTCAATTCAAGGCTGTTGGGTGAGAAGTCAATTAATGCTGCTGGGAAGGCTCAGCTGATGTTCAGGGAGCTTGCTTTTGGGGCGTGGGGTGTTTCAATAGAAAAGGATATTTTATTAATCTTCACCCTTTGTTTGTATTTTCTCTCAGAATTCACCAGCCAGCCATCAAAATAAGACATTTTGAGCCCTGGAAAATTGCTCTAATTGTTATTGGAGCAGCAGTGGCAGCAGCTATCACCATTGGTCTTCTAGCTTATTTTTTGGCTTATGGTAAGTTTAATATAACATTCCTATGTGAGGTGAATTTCCTCATTTCTGGTGCGACACAATGCTGGGAGCTTGCTTTCCATCAGCCTGTCCCACCATCTGGGGGAAACCCACTGGCTTCTCTAGAGCTCTCTTTCCTTCCTCATTTAGTATCTTTGCAGATGCCTTGGGAACATTTCATGCTGTGCAAGGTGGTTTAAGGCTGTGGTTTCTGTTGGATTTCACTTGTTTTCACTTCTTTGACATCTTTCTCATGATCTCTTTTTGTGATGAGATCAACACACAAATCTTCTGGTCTCCTTTATGTGAGTAACGAACAGCCTTCAGCCTGTTTCTACCAGTGGTGATTCTCTTTTCCGTTGCCCTGATCACCAGCAAGGTGTTGAGTGGTGTTGAGTGGGCATGCAAACCAGAAACAAAGGTAAACTGACCAGCAAGATGCACTTGTGAGCCCAGAGTGTGACCCCTGTGTGAGCCCAACATGCTGATGGTTGGCCACAAAGAGTAATCATTGGGAAAACCAGGCTTTTTGTCCTTGCTTGGCTTAGATCACATAACTCAGCTGAGCTCTCATACCTTTTGGAAGCTGTGTTTGAATGGGTTGGATACAGGTGAAGGCTCATCCACACCTCGATGTCTGAATATCAGCGAGCCCCAGGTGTTTCTCAGAAGTTCATGTATCTTGGTGCTTTGAGTATTGCCTGTTCCTCTTTTTTCACTTACAGATCAGAAGCTGTTCTATTACAGTGCCAACGTGAAAATCACCAACATCCGGTACAACAATGAATTGTCCAGACAGTCCTCAGGAAGGTTTAGAGACTTGAGCGAGAGGCTTGAGAGACTGGTAAGTTTGGACTGTTGTGCCTTTCTGTTAAGGACTGTGTGGTAACACAGGAGTCATTAATGTGAACAGCACACTCTTAGACCATGGGTGTCTGGTGTACCCTGAGCCCCCATGGTTAGCAGACCATGGATCATGACCTTACCTGACAGACGAGGCACTTGCCAGTCAACTTGTTCTAGCATGTCACTTCTCTTTTTCCCTGCAGTGGTGAACTAGATATTGATAGTAATCTCAGCTTCTTCCTTTATCAGTAATCACTTGTATGTGTCTTCTCTTTCCCTGCCCTGATTTGTGATTTATGCCCCACTGTCTTGAAGGAAAGCATGCTTTTACACCCTCTCCTTTATGGGGTGGGGAACCTGTCAGACTGTTGCTGTTTGTTGAGAAAATAATACACAAGCCCTTTTCCTGCACCTTTGGTATGTTTTGTTGAGAAACCCTCCTACAAATAGCAGAGGCTGCTGAGTGGCTCTCAGTCATACAGTAGCTATGGAAATAAATAGACACATCGCAATTTCCTTTCTTGTTTTCTCTTTGAGACACTTCCCCGCAGATGCTAATTACAGAGTTCAGCTCTTTATAGCAATAAGCATGTGATTGTGGTTGTATCTTTTTGTGTTTCATTCATCAGAGTCCAATTTGTATCTCCTGCCTCCTGTTTAGCAACCTTGCACAGATACTCAGTTTAACAGGACAATCAGTGCTTTGCTCCCCACTGTCATTTAATCAGGGCCATGCCACTTGTCCACAGCAAAGCGTGAGCTGTGGTGAACATTGTTCTGGAGAACTCGGGTGCTATATAAGAATTTGGCAGTGCTAGCATCTTTTCCTGGCTCCACTGCTCAGAGCCTCAGAGCTCTTAGTCAAGTTGTCCTCTTTTCTGTGCTTGTTTCCTTTCTGCCCTCTTTGCCTAGCGGGGACTGTACCAGGTTTCCCAAGATCTGCTTCTGGTGCATATCTGTATGTATAGAGTCTTACATAAGCTGCATTTATTTAGTTGCTACCACTTTACAACTATTACCTGATAATTGCAGGCTTTTAACCTTGTGATATAGGACCTTGGAGAGGGAATGTTCTCCCTGAACAAGATATTGTGTATTGCTGAGGTGGGAGGAAGGCAAGGGGTGGGTAGGAGTCTGAGGAATTACACTTCACTGAGTAAAGCTGCATCCCTTTCTCCCACTCCATTCCCTCTTAATTTTTTAAAAATGTGCCTCCTTTGGGAAGGAAACAGTTATTTTAACTGGGAAGCTATTTCAGACAGTGTCCAGTACAGTCAGATTTCCCCTAAATATGGCTATTAATTTAGATGCTTGAATGGAAGCCAATGTTGTAGAAACCCTGTCTCCTCTATGGGTGTTGAGCACCTCTGATAGGAGTGACAGTAACTACCAGTGCTGGTTGAGCAGTGATAACCATTATTTCAGGGCATGTTAATTGTGCCTGATAAGTAACACCCTACCAAACATAGAGAACTTGTTGCCTTTCCTTCATTCCCATGACTTCTCTTAAGAGCTGTCTTGCATTCAGCCATTAACTTCTACCTCCGTCTCAGATTTGATGAGTTCTTTGCTGTAATTTTAGGTTAGCTGGTATAAATGATCCCTGCCATAAACTTTGACTTTTTGTGTTTTTAGCTCCAGGCATTCCATCTAACAAGGATGTATAAGGTTGAGAATTGCCCATAATCTTATTTAATTTGACTCTGTACAGTTATTCGCTATACTATTAGTGAATAATGGCATGCTCTTTGTGAGTTTGATTTTCTACAAGCAGAACTCAGCTTGTGGTGGTAAAAAATCAAAGCTATCTTCCCAAAGACACAAATATTCTCTTGACTTCTTGACAGTCAGCTGTCTTGGAACATCTGTATTTTATCTTCAGGGGCTTCACACCGTATCTTTGACAGATGAGGAGAGAGTTGAGAGGGGTTTATCACATTTCCTGATTTGTTTGGATTTACCAAAATCCTTTGTAGTCTCCTCCCAACTGGTGTCAAAGGTTTTGGATGTCCAAGCCTTCCCATGTCATAGTAGTAACAATACCCCAAACTCATCTTGTGAAACAGTGAGTCAATGCAGATAAATGCGATGTCTTTCACAATAGCTGGTGCAAAGTGAACAGAAGTGAGTCATCTCTGATAATCAGAAGCATTCAAATTACCTGAGTTAGTGCACCTCCCTGCCAAGTGCTCCCTTCTCTGATCCCTCCCTGATGAGGCCTCCTTCATTTGTCCCCAAAACAACCCTGAAAGGTGCTCTTTTCAGAGTTGAGGTTTCATCAGGAAAGAAGCTTCAGCTCCCATAGGGAACTCTTCCCATGCCCTCTTTGGAACTGGCAGCAAATGTCCTGGTGTTTGCTTTGGTTTTCGGACTAAAGTAGTAACACCCATTGTGTGAACGACATTCCTGACTCTTATCTCATTGAAGGTGGGAGGGAATGCAGCCGAGGTCATGCCAGAGAGCTGATGAAGCTGGTGCACCAGTCAACATCTCAGGGCTGACTGGAAAGTCTGGAAAATGTCTTGTGGGGTGGAGCTGGGGGGACTGAGGAACAGATGATGAAAGGTCTTTGCTCCTTGCTTTGCTTCCTGCAAGTGGTTGTGAGGCTTTTCTTTGTGCTCTCTTGAAAAAGAAGACCTAACTGCCACTGTGGGAGGAGATGTTCCAGCTCACCAGAGCCTCCTTAGTTTCCTAGTTGGATAGATTTTCCTTCCCTTGAAAAGCTATAACATGCCAGATTGTGCTCTCTTGCACTGGGCACAGTCATAACCTCAATGGCTCCTTCCCCAAGGAGCCTCTATTTTATACTGGGTGCACTTAATGCTTGGCTGATCTGCACAACTACCCACTGTTAGTCTCCAACTCCTGCAGCAGACTTCGATTTATTCTTTCTTTACTCACAAAATGTATTAATTCTTTCAGATTTCCCAAGAATGCTTTGGGAATTCCTAATTACTCTCTTACTAACGGCATACCGGGGGAGATTTCCAAGGCCCTGGTTTAAGCTTTGCTTCTTCAGCCCCTTTGGCACCCTGATGTGTGAGGAGAGTGGAGGCAGCGAGCTCTAGATTGACCCGGGTGACTGAGATGATCCCAGTTTTCTACTCTGGACAGCAGCACTAACTGTCTTATGCACAGGGAGGAGGGTGGAGGGGCTTTGTGTCCAGTGTGGAAAGTCATCTTTGACCCCAAAGGAAGGAGAGCTTGAAATGAGTAACTCATCAAGCCCATCTTAAATGAGAATTGACTCAGCTGAAGGCTGGCAAGTGTCTATCTGTGAATACCAAGTAGTTACAGCATATGGTCCCTTCAGTACATGGCTGGTTGCTCAATAAAAATAAACACCAGCCTTTACTTTGCCCACCAGTGACTTGCAGATGTACCAGCCTGCTCTTCTTACCACAATAACCTTCTAATACTTTCTCCTAGATGTTGTGGGCTTTCCCCTCTTACAGGGGAGCCTATGTCACCCTTCTCCTTTCCCAGACACCTAGTATCTCCCTGTCTCCTCTGGCCAGAGCTGTTCCCAGCCCTGCTGTTGGGCTGCTCTCCCTGTCCTAGTCCACGTCTCTTTGTGAACTCTGGTGTTAGACACTGTACTGATAGTACACTGCAGCCCAATTCTGAGGCTGTGGCTTGCTCATTATCTACTACTCTCTCCTGATCCTGTATGATGGTAGGGCAGGCTGTGGGTTGGGTGGATGGATGAATGTAGCTATGAATGTAGTGTGACTTGCTCCTTTGCTAGCTGGGTGGCTGTGGTGTTTCTTTTCTCTCCATGAGTGCCCTGAGTCAAGGAATGGTCTAGCATGGATTTCTCTTCTTCTCTCATCACCTGCAAGTCACCTGGGCTCTCCCCTGTCCTTCTGCTATCTGAAACCAAAACAGCACAACACTGAAACCAGCCACAGAACACTGACTGGGTCTGGGCAGAGTGGTTGGGAATTGTATAAAGAAGATACCTGGGTACCTTCCCTGGGAAACTACTGCCTATCCTAGTATACTCATTGAAATTACGGAATTTCATTAAGTAATTCTTGCCTCAGGACTCAATTTTGTGTGTCAGGACATCTCTTTTAGAAAGAGACATCTTGCTTCAAGACTTCACGTGATAAAAGAATCTTCTGAGTCCTTAAGTATAGATACTGGGAGGGAGGAATTTTTGACGAATACAGCTCTTGAAGTTTGTCCTGTCTGGTAAATTGAATTCGTGTGGGTTTAATTTAGAAATAGTGTCTCTACTGAGTATTGCAGAAGCACCTGCAATACCACAGGAAAATGCTGCAGAATAGTTCTGATGACCGTGCCTGTTCTTTGTCAGTTTAAGGACTCATTGATAAGTCTCTGTAATGGAGCTGGTAATGAAAGAGGCAGTTTTCTCCCATGGAGATGATGATTTTAGAGGTTGTTAGTACATTTCTCTCACTCCAGTGGGGGAGAAGCAGAGGGGCAGGAGGGGCAGGAGGTGCCATGGACCTCCTGCCCCACACACACACCTTCTTTGTGCTGCTAAGGTGAGAGAAGGATGCCAAGGACTATTGTAGAGTGAAAGGCCAACTCCATCAAGCCACTTCAGTACCTGAGAGGAGCTCCTCAGAGATAGGAAAGATTTTTCAAGTGCTTATGGGTAGTCAGGAAAGGACTCAGTTCCTTTGGCACATTCAGATTTTATTCACCCTCATCACAGCGTTTGAGTTGCTTTGTGTTCTCTCTTTAATTCCCATAAAGACACCCTTGCTTCCATGGAAAGCAGAGATTTAACATCTGATAAGCTTGTTTGGTGGATGGGTTAGCCTTCAATTTGCAACTAGTTCAGTTTCTAGCTTGTAACTGAAAGGCTCTGCTTTATATCCAGTGGTAAGCTTGTCATCCTGATACCAGGAAGTACCTTGTATCATTAGAGTTGTGAATAGGTTATTGCACATCTGAACAGACAAAGCCTGAAGTATTGGCTCATGTTTCCATTTGAGGTGAAGTCAAACAAAGCCCAGCTGAAAAGATGGACAGCACTGAGTAAGCAGATGAGACCACTGTTTTATGGCACTTGGCCTTTTTAGGGTCAGACATGACTCAGATCTTCCTGGGCAGCAGAATTGTTCATGTATATATCTGGGAGGTGAAAGGCAAATCGCTTTAGAGCCGAGAGCTAGCCACAAAACTGGCTGAAACTGTACAAGAGGTGTGTTTGTCACATCTTCCATGTGGGAGTTAAGGTAAAGCTCAGAAGTGTGGGGCTTGCTCAATCAGTGCCTTATGGTCCTTGGGCCAGGAGATTGACTCAGTAGGAGCAGATCCCCAAGGCAGCAGGTTTTGAAACACTCCTAAAGGCTATTTGCTCCATGAGACCAGACTGTGAGGACTAAGTTAGAGGTGACAACTGAACATGCCCCAGGAAGAGTGAGTGTGCTGAAGTTCAAAGGAGTCTAATATGACTTTTCACAGCAAGTTGAAAAGTACACATATTTAGATGGATGTATCATGCAGCTTAATTTCCTGTATGGCATTGTTTTCAGATACTAATCCCCAGTTTCAAACCCCAAATCCTTATTTAAACCCAAGTATTCCTAGGCCCTGTATGTGTTCCCTCAAGTGCTTGCTTAGTACTGATATGAATCAAAAAGAACAGAACTTTCAATAACCCTTTTTAGCGTTCTTCACTTAATGCCATTTTATTTAGGGGTGCATCTATGGTACAAAAGCCATAAAAGTTAAATGAAGTTTTTTACTGACTTTATTAAAAATATTCTCCCTTGTTCCTTGCTCTGAAAAATAATGTTGTAAAATGAAAACAAAAAAAATTAAAAAAAGTATTTAGAAGAATTTTAAAGAAAAAACAAACAAAACCAACAACAAATAAATTTATGGCATTTGACAACTTCTGCATCAGATACTTTGAGGGAATGGCTCTCTTGAATAGGAAACATTGTCCTTGGACTAGCATGGTACAATAAGGTTGCCCTCTATGGGCAACTGGGGCCAGAAACAAAGCAGAAAGCATCTTTCCCCAGTAATTCAGCCAAATAAGCACACATAGTAATGTTAACAGTGGCCAAGATGACTGTGTGGTAACTTGTTTATTTAGCTCTGGAATTAGAGGGTGACAGCACACTCGAATGCCAGTATATGTATATACACAGGTGTGGTCTTAAGAATATAGGTGAAATGCTGTACACTGGGAGTGGAAATAACTCACCGAAAGCTCTTGCATCTTGCTTGTGATGCCTTTTTCAGAGATTCATATAGAAATCAGAAGAAAAAGGCCACAGACATAGGCATATATACTGCATTGATTTAAAAATTGAGAAGCTTTCTTGTTTTAACTTTTGTCTCCAGTTTTTCCTGTTCCATAGGTCACAGTAGCACAGGGAACAAAAATAATACTGAGGAAAGTACCAACTAATTCTAAATGCTAGTGTGAGTTGATGCAGTGTAGTGCATGAAGCTGTAGCTCAGTGTTTTTCCTCACCTGTAAGATCTCAAGCCATCAGTGTGCTCTACCTAAATAGTATGAATTTACGGGATGAAATGATTGGCTATCAATAACATGCTTAATATCCAACTTTTTATCTAACTTAAATTCAATGATCCTTCAATTTTGTTGATTCTTCAACTTACACAGTGTAATTTTCTCAAGTAATAGGCATAGAAGCTGATGTTTAATTTTTTTCCTGGTTCCTCAAGACAGAAGGTCTAATAAGCATGGACAAAGTCAGACACCCATTCCTCCCCCATCCCCAGAACAGCTGTAGTTCAGGTTCAGTGTGTGGCAAGAAAAGCTGTAAAATGTGCACAAGGAAAATGGATGAGAACCTGAGCTGGAAAAGGAATTCAAAATGAAATAAAGGGCAGTTATTGATACTGTGTGTGATTAAGGGTAGAACCTTATCTTAATTACAGGCCCACAGTCCAGAATTACTGCATTGTTTACGTGTCATTAAATCAATGAAGTGATTCAAGATGTGCACTAGTGTCACTGAGATCAAAATCTGGCTGATTAAGAGAGTGGTTGTTTAGAACATGGTGTTGTCAAAAGGGAGAATCCAAATTCAGAACTGAGCTTGTGTGGTTGATGCTTTTTGGGTAGTTGTAACCTGAATACATCACCATTGATTTTCCTTAGTGTTCATAAAGCTGTTGTTTTTCTAACAGCTATTTGTTCCTGTATTTCAACTCCTTACCTCTAATTATTGCTTAAGAAAACAGAAGGCAGAGAGTCAGATTCCTGGGAAAAGCATACTCATTTGGAGTGGGGGTGGGAATACACAAAGGCCCTTCTCTGGTTATTGGCCCAGATGATTTTCTCTCCAACCTTGATTTTTCTCTCCTAAAGTTGGGAAATCTTCTTCCTAAGCGGGCAACATTTCAATGGCAGTGTGAAAGTTTTAGGAAGATAATTATGGACAATTGAAAGCAGGGAGTAGGAATGGGAATACTTAGGTGACCTTAATTCCAGCTGTCACTATTACATGGCTATAATGAAACTCTCATGCCATTACATGCCTTTGAAATTGGTTCCACTAGGCGTAAGCATGGTACTTTAAATCCTGACATTATCCCATGTATTAGTCCTGTTAATTTCTTTTATCCAAAATAACCCAGTCTTTTTAGGAACTACTGTATGAGGTCAGTTATTTCCCTTTTGTAGCTGACACTTCAAAGAGCCATTCAGCTGAGCTCCTTATTTTAGCACAGGTAGTCACCTCCTAACTTTAGCAGTCCAATTACTTTAAACATTGTGAAGAGTTTGCAATACCGTTTATAGATGCATGGGATCATGCTGCTCTTGCCTGCTGCAACACATGCTATTTTTCACAGAATCATAGAATTGAGTACTTTGGAAAAGACCTTTAAGATCATCAAGTCCAACCATTACCCCAGGACTGCCAAGGCTATCACTAAACCATGTCACTGAGGACCTTGTCTACACAGTTTATGAACAGTTTCAGGGACAGTGATGCCACCACTGCCCTAGGCAGCCTGTTCCAATGCCTGACTACCCTCTGGGTGAATGAATTTTCCCTATTATCGAATCTAAAACTCCCCTGGTGCAGCTTGAGGCAGTTAATTGTTGTCCTAGTACTTGTGACTTAGGAGAAGAGACCAACCCCCACCTCACCACAACCTCCTTTCAGATATCTGTAGGGAGTGATAAAGTGTCTTAAACACCACCACCACCCCCCCCCCCCAATCCTTCTGTTCTCCAGACTGAGCATCCCCAGTTCCCCCAGCCGTTCCTCATCACACTTGTGCTTCAGACCCTTCACCAGCTCCATTGCCCTTCTCTGGGCCCTCTCCAGCACCTCAATGTCTCTCTTGTAGTGAGTGGCCCAGGACTGAACACAAGATTTGAGGTGCAGCCTCACCAGTGCTGAGTACAGGGGATGATCACTGCCCTGGCCCTGCTAGCCACACTATTACTGATACAGCCCAGGATGCCGTTAGCCTTCTTTCCTGCCTGGGCACAAGCTGGCTCATGTTCAGCTCCATCATTCAGCACCCCTAGGTCCTTTCCCACTGGGCAGCTTTCCAGCCTCTCTTCCCCAAGCCTCTAGCGTTGCATGGGGTTGTTGTGTCCCAAGTGCAGGACCCAGCACTTTGGCTTGTTGAACTTCATACAATTGGCCTGAGACCATCAATGCAGTTTGTCCAGATTTGTCTGTAGAGCCCTCCTAACCTTCAGCATACCAACACTCCTGTCCAGGTTGCTGTTGTCTACAAATTTACTGAGAATCCTCTCATCCAGATCATCAATAGAAATATTAAACAACACTGGCCCCAATACCAAACCCTGCTGGACACCACTAGTGACTGGTCACCAACTAGATGTACACAACTTTGTGTATGGGTGGTATCTGATAAGGAAGTTTCTGATCTGGTTAGCTGGAGGCTACCATTACACTTGCTCTCCTTCAGGTCTATTTTCTTTGCTGTCGGCAAACACTGTGGCTCTAGGGCTGTCACTGCTGTAACTGGATTGGTTTCTAAGGAGAGTGTGATGTCCACATCCTGGTTTGGGACAGTGCCAACTTCAGGGTTTGGTGTCCCTGTCTGTCTTTCTCCTCTTGCCCTCTCTCCCTCAGTTGAAACCTGGGCAGAAGATATATCCGGTTCTCAAGGGAGCTGCTACTGGGTTTGCGTTATGGTCAGCTCTGGGTGGAGCTGTAAATTGGGTGTGTAATGGTCAGCAAGTTGGGTGCTAGGTACAGAATTAGCATGTAGTATGTTCTGTTCAGTATTTTTTGTCAGAAAGCTTTAAAAACCTCTAATAATAGGCTTTACAAATCACTACTAATAGGTTTTACATCCTAAAGAGCTAAGGAAGCAGGAGGAAAAACATATTATGACGATTACTGTTGAAGGAGTAAACATTTAACTTGAAGCAGGCAAAAGGGCAATAGCATTGGGCAGAAAGAGCATTTGTGCTCCCAAATTAGACATCAGGAAGAAATTCTTTACTGTGAGACACTGGCACAGGCTGCCCAGAGGAGCTGTGGCTGCCCCATACCTGGCAGTGTCTGAGGCCAGGTTGGATGGGGCTTCGAGCAATCTGTTCTAGTGGAAAATGCCCCTGCCCATGGCAGGGGTGTTGGAACTGGATGAGCTTTAAGGTCCCTTCCAATACAAACCAGTCTGTGATTGTGTGAAACCTACTGAACACTTTTGAATATCACACAAGTAATTCAGAGGGTGCAGCAAATGTTCCAGGGGAAAGTTCTGCTGATTTTAGAGATTTATCAAAAAGTTTTATACTGGATTTGTTTACTAGCTCTATCAAAAATAAATCCTGTTACCCTGTGTGCAGAGCAGGAGGGAGCAAGGGCTGACACAGCCAATCTTGCTGGGTCAGTTACAGACTACGTGACCTACTTCCAGAGATTTTGGGTCCCTGGGAAGCAGGGCATATTGGATGACTCTGAAACTGTGAGGATTTTAGGAGGTTGCTCGCAGGCCTTGGAAGGTGGCCATGGTGTGACATGAGAAAAAGAGGATAATCATGAGATCCAGAGTTATTCAAGATCAAATAGCAAAACAGGTCCTATTCATCAAGGTGTAAAGAAACTTCCAGCTGCAAGGAACAAGGCAGAATTTCCTTTGTGGCTGTGCTTGTACAGGTGGGAATGTTGTGCCCTCTTGTTGCATCTTTGGTGCTAGCCACTGTTAGTTCCTGCATTGGCACAGATGGACCAGTGTTCAGGAATGAGGTCCAGTTTGTTTTAGCAAATTATACTGCATGCAGAGAAGTTTTATTGAAATGATAGAGGGTTTGAAATTACACTGAGGAAGTACCAGATGGCATTAAGCTAAACTAGCCAGCAAATGTTAACTTAAAGAAAAACTTGTTGAACAAATGCTAAAATAAAGGCTGTCAGGAAAATGCTGCTCACTTGAGAAGAGTGGGACTTGCTGCTTGGTTAAGAATGCTTATAGACCTTGCCTGCAGCAGGAACTGTCACCATTGAGCAGTTGCTAGACAAGGGCCAGGAAAACAAGTGAGATGCAATTAATCAGTGGTGAATTTGAGGGATCTGGTCATGACAGTATCACTTATGAGTGGCTATAATCAAAGCAAAGTACTTAAAATGAGTGTAGATGCTTCTTCCAGGCAGGATCAGGTCCCACCTAGTTACTGGACAAAGTTCTAGTCCCTTTTGCTTCAAGGGTTGTGGCTCAAGCTGAAAACAAAGCTATAAACAGGCTGGGGAGATGTATACTGTTTGATATAGGTGTTAAAGGCTTTACCAGAAGACGAAGAGTAAAAACATGAGACTGAACATTAATCTTTTAAAGTTATTATCTGAAGGCATCTTGTTATAGCTGTTCCACAGCCTACCTCAAGGGTCTTTTGTCTGCAAAGCACTCGGCAAACAAGTCCCTGTCCCAGAGATCTCAGAAGGTCTCAGTGGCAGTGCAGCCAAAGATAACATATGCCACTGCATGCCATGAAGCTGGGAGTGCTGCTTAACTGCATGCTTCTGCTTACACACTCATCAGTGAAGCAGTTAACACTGTGCACAAAAACGATAAGCAGATGTTATCATTAAAAATAACATAAAAATAACTTTTTGTCTAAGGGCAAATACTTCCAATAACCAAGGCAGGTGGTGTTGGAACAGGCTGCATAAAGTGCATTCTGCATATCTATCGTAGCTTGTTGCAGTCGATATATTTTCCCATAGAAGTTTGTTTGTTCTAAATGTATAAGTAACAGTAAAAGCAAGATAAAAGAACAGCTCAGTGCATGACCATTAAGAGCTTTTCTATTTTTCTTTATGAATGTATGCTTAAAACCACCTTAAAACAATGTGCAGTTTTCATATTGAAATTATTCTGCTTCAGTATCACTGTGTAATGACATGAGGCTTTATGTTATGACAGCCAAGTCTGGAAAGCAGGTCTTCTTTGTGTCCTTTGGGAGGAATCACTCCCAGTTTTCATGCTTACGTGATTGTTTCTGTAACTGAAAGATTTCAACATACAACATGTAAGTTTGAGAGCCATTGCTTTTTTTTTCCTTCTTTCGGTTGGAAGACAGAAAATCTGGAGACTTGGCTAAATCAGTCTTTATGAGCTAAAAGCTACAAATAAAAAGACAACTTGCATGCTTCTGTAAAGCATTTGTACATAGGCGTTTGTTTTTTTTCTGTAATGCATTTGATGTTTACAGAACACATTCAATTTACTGGCTCTTGCTGATAGGAGGAACCACATAACTCACTAGTGACTTTGCTATTTCTCAATACTTCAGTGATCCTGAGCCATTCCTGGCAGAATTTCATCCATGTTATATCACACTGTGCTGTCTCAGACTGATCGTGCAATGTTGAGATAACATTCAGCCTAAAGCAGGATGTGGTTAATCAGGCACCAGCAAAGATGTCATTTGGGGATAGATTCCTTATGAGTCCTAGATTTCTGATGAGAATTGCTTGCCAATCCCTCTAGCATGTGGCAAATCACAGGGCAGATCACTGGCATTTTTGCTATAGGCTTCTCTAGGACTAATGATAAATGCTATATCAGAAAGGACCCCAGTAAAACAGTCTCAGTGCAGAGCACAGCATGCTGTAGCCTTTCGGTAGGCTACCTTTGGGAGACTGTGCTTTGGGAGATTGCAGCAGTGTGTTTCAAGGATGCTCAAATATCCCTCATTGTGTCTGGGAGTGGATGGGACTGCACTATATTGGCACACTGATGTAGTAATAGGGTATTTAGAAAAATGAGTTAAATTTTTATGATGTGCCTTAGGACAAATGGGAAGCAGGAAAAGTCTGTGGCAAATGTAACTAGAGGCTGGCCTGGGTTGTGTTATTTTGACTGTAAACCATGAGTTTGTAACTGAATCCTGCTTTCTGAGTGCTCTTTCCAGCAATAGGTCAGTTTCCCTTGTTTTTTGTCAGAATCATAGAATGGCTTGGGTTGGAAAGGACCTTAAAATCATCTAGTTCCAACCCCCTGCCATGACAGGGACACCCTCCACTAAACCATGTTGCCCAAGACTCCATCCAACCTGGCCTTAAACACTGCCAGGGATGGAGCATTCACAGCTTCCTTGGGCAACCCATTCCAGTGACTCACCACACTGACAGTAAAGAACTTCTTCCTTACATCTAACCTGAACTCCCCTTGTTTCAGTTTGAGTCCACTACCCCTTGTCCTATCGCTGCAGTCCCTGATGAAGAGACTTGTTGTTATCTTATATTTTTCTTTTTTCAACAGATCGACAAGACATTTTACAATTCCATTTTAAGGAAAAAATACATCCGTTCACGCTTAATCAGAGTGAGGTATGTGAGATTATAACAAATGCATGCAGCTGAGATAAACTGAAATGTGCCCTGCTAGAGAGCCATTTGATCTGATTCAATAAAGTGCATTTTACATAAGACCAGAGCTTAATCCCCAATTGAGCATATTCTTATTCTGAGCCATGTTCTTCTTTGGATCTTGATGGAGAAGACAAACTTCAGTTAGTCCGAATTATATACAAGTTTGCGTTCAGATCTTGAGCAAGCTATAGCTAATAAAGGAGATACAACTTGAGCTATCTAAAAAGAAAAACATTTTCAAAACTATTTCCTTCACTATAATGCAGCTGTTATTTTACTCCTAGCATTGCTACTGTGCTGGGCTTGTCACGTAAACCCCGAGCATATCTGTGCTTGTTGAGAAGGTCCCACTTGTCGCTGTTGCATCTCTAAGAAAGGGCATGAGTAGGTGCCTAGGGAACAGTAGCAGCACAACAGATATGTATAACTGCTTTTTGGCAAGCAGATGTTTACCACTTGGGCGTTCCTGAAGCCGATGTGGTTTGTTTAGCGGTAACTGCTGGAGTTATTTTCCAAGGATTTTTTCAGTCTCCCCTGGACTCTTAAAATTCATGTGCGTCAGTCCTTTAGGAAGAGTTACTTGTGAAAAGCCACTTTCTCTGGATCATTCAGTAAACCCTCGTTCTTGTGCTAGAAGAGGTGTTGAAGAGCTTATCTCTATCCCTCCTCTCCATGCAATTAGTGGTATCAGACACTCCCATCATATCCCTTTTCTCTCTTGTACCACATAAGCTCTACTCTCTTTATTTATTTATCTTCCCCCAGTTGAAAGTCCCGGCCTGCTCAGTCATTCTTTGCAGGAGCTTATTCCTTGTCACTTTGTCACCCCGCTCTGTATTTTCCAGGTCTGCTGTCCCTCAGATGAAGGGTTCAGACCTGTGGTTGGGATTATCATTGAGCAATGGGATTTTTTTTCTCTCTCTTTTATTCTCTGTTCATTTGCCAATAATACGTAATGTTTGATTGATTTTTTTTTTTTTGATCACTATTGATTGTAGAATATAACCTTTTCATAGAACTGCCTATTGTAATGGTGAAGTCTTGTTCCTGAGTGACAGTGCCCATTGCTTTGCAAGTAAAACNGCCAATAATACGTAATGTTTGATTGATTTTTTTTTTTTGATCACTATTGATTGTAGAATATAACCTTTTCATAGAACTGCCTATTGTAATGGTGAAGTCTTGTTCCTGAGTGACAGTGCCCATTGCTTTGCAAGTAAAACTTGAATGTCTCAATAATCATGCACTAAAGCTGCAAGACCAACAATAGCAGCATCAACATCTTATTCTTGTGAATGTATTTCTCTTTCTTCTTCTGTGGTTTGTGACATCATGCCTTGTGCTCCCCCTTACCTTAATCCCCAGTTACACACAAGTCATTATTTGAACGTAGCTTTAGGAAACTTTTCTTTATACTGACCAGAGTGCTGTAAGCGCATACAAGGTGATTTAATTACCTGAGAGGCAAACCTGTAGGGAGAAGTAGTATTTTTTCACTACTCCTTGTTCCCAAGGACCACCTGAGCTATTTGCTGTGATGTTTGCTGTGATGGATGCAAGACTTGTATAAACCAAAGGTTGTTTGCTTTTTTAAATATGCAAGCTTTATGCCTTGCTTAGACTGCAAGTTCTTTTAAGCAGGATCACAGGTGAGCTTGTTTAGAAAGTACCATGCTTATTTTATAGCTCAGTATAAGCAATGCATTATCAATAAAGCCCACTGAGAAAGATAAACCTTGACAAAGTGCAGTTGGCTCTGTCTGGACCTTTGCTATAGAGTGAGTGATTCAAGGCAGGTGTACTTACCTGAGGGTTTCAAGAGGTGTGGTGTGCTTGCAAGAGTTGATACGGTAATTCCAGTGTGGCACAGCACAGGAAGAGGAGTGGGGGGAGAGGCAAGGGAACACCTCAGAAATGCAGAGCAACACCCACAGTTGGATCAGATAATATCTGGAAAATAAATGGAGTGGCAGTCACACTGAAGTTGGCACAAAGGGAAAACACAGTCTGTTGGAAAGTTCACATATAGCTACTCAGTATCAATTATGAGATCCTTGAGGCAAGGAACATGTCCTTCTGCTCAGCTACTGAACACTTAGCATGCGTTGGTGTGCTCATGGCCTTTTATTTGCCCTTCACTGGCAATATCAGGAATGTCTTTTTCATTTTTGTGCATGTTCCTTTGGAAGATTGTGGCTGAGTGTGTGACTTCTGTATAAGCTTCTTGCATTGTTATTTTTAATTTTCTTATGTTTCCTTTATATAAAACTTATCAAGATAGTGAGGTATAACTGGAAGATCTTACCCTTTTCCTGTCCTATCTGAATGATGCTTCAGACAGAGCAACCTGCTTTTAGTTTGCCTTCTGTATGAAGTAACTGATTCCACCTGTTGTGTCATTGCTTCTTGGCTCAGGTAGAAGAAAGCACAGGAGAGAAGGCTCTCAGTGCACACTCTTATCTTCCATGTATAATGACCAAGGATAAGCCATCTACAAGAACATAGCAAGATTTACTACACCAGATTAGACACTTTGTAGTCTGGCATTCAGTCTCTTGCAGTATCTGATGCTTTAAGGGAAAATAAATTCTACTGCCAGGTGAATGCAGTCTGTTAGAAGATTCTTTTTCTTCCTTTTCTTTCACCTGATCTTACATTGGAACTATGGAACTGTGTGTCCATCTCTTGGACTGTGATAAGCAGTCCAAGAGATGGAGCTGCTGAGTTTCATTTATTGTTGTATAATGTGAGGTTATTAGTCATATTCTCCCAAGAGTTTGCAGTGGTAGGATTGGGTTGTGTGGTGTCTCCCCCTTTGCTCAAATACCTTTTTGGTGGTGACTGGGAATGTTTCTCCTCTGTCTGTACAGGGCCCTGGAAAGGTCTGCATAGATACCATTAACCATCTACTTGTTTCTGAAGTGCTGTTTATCTAGTTTTTAATTGCAATCAAACCAGTTCATTCTCTCCTGCATTCTCTCCCAAGCATATGGTCAGTGACTGCTTTTCAGACTTCATTATAACATTGGCCTGTCCATTTGCTCACAGAAGGTATCTGGCCTTCCTCTATCCCAAGACGCATTTGACCATTCAATTTGACCATTTCCTCAGATTCCTTTTGTCTTCTCTCAAAAAATGTGCAAAAATGTGTCTAACCCTTTATGTTACATTGCCATTCATAGGAGAGCTAAGATAAACACTAAGAAATGCAGAACTGGGCTGAGCGTAACCAGACTTTTTCGTTGGTTTGTAGCCCAGATACTGATGGTGTCATGGCAGAGGCTTTGCTCACATTCTGGTTCTCATCCACGGATTCTAGAGAAGCACTGCGAGAAAAAGTGGAGAGGATCTTACGGAAGGGCCTGAAAAAATACACAGGGCCGCTGAGGATACATGCCAGATCTTCTACCATCTCAAGTAAGTATATTGCATCTCTCTTAAAGGTAGCTCTTGCTCTGTTCTGATTGATGGGACTTGATTTTTCTCGTCAGATGGTGCCTGTTACTGAGTCTGAATGAAAGTCTTTTCCTGACGGAGAGTGGCAATACATAAACCCCACCTAAGTATTTTAATTATGTCTTAAATATAGTTAAACAGGAGCAGCTGCTTTGTGGCCTCAAAGTATAGCCTTAGCCTCCCTCCAAATTGCAGTGTAAACCTTATGCCACTATCAGGGCAAAGAGTAGGAGCTTCACCATGGTGCTTCAGTACATAGCGACACAAACATGCTCCCTAGGTCTTTGCTTCTCTGAGGAACTTGAAAGTGCAAAAACTATGCTTGGATCACGGTGGGGAAACAGACAATGCACCAAAAAAAATAATATTTGGTGGGAAGATCAAAATCACTGTAAATTCCCCAGGGAAAAGGGAATGAAAGGGAAAATCTTATTACCTGTGTGACTTCTCAGCTAGGGATCTAGCCCCTTCATCGGAAAGCAGACCTGCATCTCCAGGCTATGAAAATCAACAGCACTACCTTTTTGATTTAGTGAAATACAGGCACCAAAAGGCCAGTTTCCCTCCTCTTCTACACTTCTGATCTGTTAGAGAATTTTTATGCAAGCTTAAACTCTTGTCTCTGATTTGGTTTCAATTATATTAGTCAATATCTTTTTCTGGGTGTCAGACTTTCCAAGAGTGAGTCACTAATTGAAAGGAAGGGAGAGATACTCACTCAATTTGTTTTTGCAGACCTTATGCCTAGTCCTAAGCACAAGGGTGACAATGCAGCACATAGGTGGGTACTTAAATGAGCAGAGATCTTGTAGAAGCCAGAGGGCTGTGTGAAAGAATAAGAAGCCTGGGCCAGATTCCATGCTGGGTGGATGCAGTTACTCTCACTCAGAGATGATCAGGAGCAACCCCTTGTTCTCTCTGTTAGTGCTTGAACTGGGCACATGGCATTGCAGCAATGCAGTGGAACTCAGATATAAGCTGTCACACACCCATTGTCAACCAGTGTTCCCTATTGGAATGCCTCAGGATGATCAGTGATATCCCTTTGTGCAAAGAATCCCCATTTCTTTGCAGTGTTGTTTTATGCCGGTAGTTCCAGTTCAAACAAACAGGTTCGGCATTTTGGGGGGATTTTTATTTGTTTTGGGTTTTTTTGTTTGTTTGTTTTAAAGGCAGTCCAGTCATGATTTAGTGCATTTTGACGCTTCAGAAAGGGTAAAATTGGAAGGAGTAAAAGAGCTCTTGTTAGAAAAGGACTGTGATCTTCTCATTGAGCTGCCTGATTAGCTGCTCTTATTTGAGTGGGAAGTGACTCAAAACTCTGTTTTAGTTGACCTTGAACTGCACCAGGGCTGTTGCAGTAGCGCAGTAGTTGCTAGTTAGAAAAATTAGCTGACATAATTGAATCACAATGTTTTCATTAAATATTTGGTCTCAGTAAAAGATGGCATCTCTGTTTTACTTTGATAAACTTGTCTGATAAACTTGGTGTTGCTTTTTTTGGCTTTCCCAGCCTAACCATAAAACACTGACTACACAGGTCTACTACTCACTACAGGACTAGCGTTGTGCAATGGATACATGTGACACGAAGGAACATAAACAATACCTTGACTTTTCTAGGAGACAACAATAAAAGATTCCATTTGGGTATTTCTTTGCTAATGGGATTTCAGCAGTGTTATGAGGCTTAGCCAGGCTCCTGTTGGCACTACTGTTTAAGGAAACTGGGTTGACTCAAGTGAAGGGCTTAGAACAAAGCACTCCAGTGCTTTTAGAAGAGATGCAGGTCTCAATTCATAAAGCTTACCTTTTCCTCACACTTGGGAGAAGTGACAATTTTCAACAGATCCTGGAAGTTCAGATAAGGATCTAGGGTTTGCATTTCCCACTTTTCTCTCCCCTTCTGAAATGTCCTGTCCAACATTAGTATTTAAATCAAGGAAAGCTAAGAAGGCCTAGATCTTCTTTCCATGCTCTGCAACATGTTTCTACATCTTGTTTCATTGTGGTTTTGATATTTCTTTCAACTGGAATCCTTACTTATCTTGAGGCAATCTCAGAACATTTTCATAATGGCCTGTAGAAAATAATTAACATTTTCATTGTAATCACCTTATCAAAAAGTTCTAATTTAGGGGCCATGATATAGCTTAGTTTAGCTAAACGTAGCTAACTAGTTGAACAAATCCAGGTCAGGCACTTATTTACATTTATTAGGAGGGTCTGATAAGGAGAACCTCCCTAAGTCTTCCTTCTGGATCTAATCATCTTGTTGTTCAACACTATGTCTCAACTTGCACTTCAATCAAAAGTATTTGCTTTGACAATCAGCTCCAACAAACTCCTGCAAATTGGGTGTAACGCTGGGGATCTTCAGCTGTAGTTCAGGGCAGTAGTACAAAACTAAGCAGTCTGCCAGATCAGGGGTACAACTTGCTCTGCCGCTTCATTCCTGAGGATTGGCAATAAAGAGGGGATAAAACCTAAACTGACAATATTTTACTAGTTGTTTTGTCTTGTCTTTTCAAAACAAGAGAAAAGCCTGATTGTACAGATGTGAAGTGAAAAAATAGTAAGTGTGCAGAATTAAACCAGAATAATAGTCTCTGATTTGTATCATCACAAAAAAGTAGACGTTCTTTATATAGGGCTGCAAAAATACATTTGTATTGGGGTGTCTTCAGATGTGTTATTACCAAAGTCCCTGTTTTCTGTAGGTAGACTTCATAGTTCCCTGTTCAAGGACAGTGGGATCTTCAGACCTCCATTATAGCTTTGGTAGAAAATAGGAGGTGATCTCTGCACTTGTGTACAAACCCCATTGGAAGCCCAAATATTTTCAGTGGAGAATCAAGCAAACCAAGTGCTATCTTCTCTGGACAGCAGTGTAAGGGCCAGCAAAATGAGGTATCAAACATGGGTCACTTGGAAACACCCATGTTAGGACTTGCTCTTCCAGGAGCACTAAAAGAAGGTCTTGCAGTTTGTCCTTTGTATAGTTCTGGCACCAAAGAGACCTCCTACAAGGCTCATATCTTTTTTACCTGGGGGTTTTCTGATTAGGAGGAGAGTCACCTCACAGCCTGGATCCCTATTAAGCAAAGCATAGAGTGGCTTGCCAGACTATTTCTCTTTGCCAGCTAGGTTGGAAGTCTCCCAAAATGTTGCTGGGAATGTACTTCTGACATCAGAAAGAGACTGCTTACGAGATCACTGGCACGGTTCAAAGCAAGCAGGAAGTATTCCCACTTGTTGCGCAGCCAAGGCTTTTGATTATGAACAATGAGTCATGAATTGGTTTTGACCAACAAGTCAACTGCTACTATTTCTATTTACCTGTAATCTGGGGCTTGCTAAAGCTTCTTGCAAAGTACAGAACCTAGGAGACAGATTCTTCTTTATTGAGTATTCTGTGGGAGACATGCCAATGAGTGTCTGGCCTGGATGACTGAGGAATGTTTCATTTCAAATAATGTATGTAGCAGTCTGGTTTTGTGTACTTTACCAGCCACAACAGCAGCTTGGTGGAATGAAGCAGGACATGCACCTGTGCATTGGGAAATACAGTGGAGATCTGACATTTCTCCACTTCGATGCCATTAGTTTTGCACAAGGTAGAACTTTTTATGTTTGCAACAGAAATCAATTGAGATGTATTTTTAAATTAATATTTTTCAAGGACATGCTTCTGATGAAGGATTTAAGCAGGAAATCATCCTGGTCTGACTAATATGACCCAGATATGTTGATTTAATTGATTTCCTCCCTTAACCAATTCTTGATTTTCCCTTCCTCTGCCTTGCCTGCAGAGCCTGCAAGTGATTTAGGCTGCCCCTACTGTAGTGAGAACTTGATTACAGCTGGGGCATGGGTGCAGGTCAGGAAGAAAGATAATGCTAAAAACTGTATTAGCTTGGATACACGCTACAGACCTGGTTCAGTGTCATGCAGATCCCTCCTTGGGTTGCAGGATGCCCAGATGGAGGAGTTGTAAGTATGCTGTTAGGTGTGGACCTCTGTCCTCATGGACAGCAATAAGATGTAGTGATGACAGAGGGAGTTCTGGATGTGAGGACAGGTCCAGCAGTGGACACAAGTAGGGAGGGAAGGACTGGGTGACAGGGACAATTTAGAGGTACAAGGTCTTTGTCTTGTCTCTACCAGGTTACTCTCTGTTGTTGAAGGAATGAGAATTGCATCACCTGTATCTAAGCTATGTTTTGCTACTTCTACAAGGGTGCATAACTTTAGGGAGGAAATTCCTGTTGAGAGAGTGGAAAGAGTATTGGAAGGTTAGTGGGGAGACATTTTACGCTGTTGTCCTGGTTTTGCCTTGGATAGACTAAATCTTCCTAGTAGTGCAGTGCTATATTTTGGCTGCAGCATGAGAACAGTGTTGATAACACACAGATATTTAGCTGGTGCTGAGTAGTGCTTAAAGTCAAGGATTTTCCAGCTTCCCATGATCTGTCAGTGAGCAGGTGCACAAGAAGCCAGGACACCTACCCTGAACAAGCCAAAGGGATATTTCATGCTATGCTCACTCTATAAGCTCAGGGAGGAGGGCTTGACAGGAGCCAATGATTGGTGCTCAGGTATGGGATGGGCATTGGTCAGTGGGTGGTGAGCAATTGTATCATGTATCACTTGTGTTTCTTGGTTTTTTCCCCCCTCTCTCTTTTTGTTGTCTGTCTTTTATTTACAATTATTATTATTATTTTATGTTATTTTATTTCGGCTATCAAACACTGCCTCAACCCATAGGTTTTACTTCCTTTTTTCCAGTTCTCCTTCCCATCCCACCAGGGGTGGAAGAGGGTAAGCAAGTGGCTGCGTTGTACTCAGTTGCCTGCTGGGGTTAAACTATGTGACAGCCACAGGCACTACGTAACCACACAAAAGCATGGCTTTCCTGCTGAGCCCAAAGCTCACGTTTTGTCATCTTTCAAGAAACTCCTGCATTTCCTTTTGGGTACGATTTTTGGAATATGACTGATTCTGCTGGTCACTTTTCTTATTCCCTTTTCATCCCAAATCCTTGGGCCATCATGGTCTTTAATGTAATTTAGATGTATTAGACTAGAGCTATCATCCCCACCTCTGTCTGCACTGCAGGACAGGCGCACTCTGTGACATTCCTCTCAGTTGTCTAGGTTGGGGACCTACTGAAACTTGCCAGCAATCCCTTTTTTAGCTGAATGTGCTGTTGTTACCCTAGCTAACAGTCAACCAGGTGAGCCCCCTGTTTCTAATGCAGCTGAGATCTTTGTAATTCTCTCTCTTATCAAGGAAGTTGTTATTAAAATGGGGCAAAGAACAGTGGGGAAAATGCTTCCTCTGCTCTCTGGTGCATTTCATAAAGCTGTGCTTTAAATAATACATGTACAAAAAATTTGGTGTTAGTACTGAAGGACGCACTTTTTCTTACTTTTTTTTCTTTACAAGCCTTTTCTCCCTTCATACCCCATTTTAGATAATCTCTACCTTGCCTTCTCTGTGCAAAAAAAACAACTTACACAAGCAAAATGTGGGAACTTGATAATAGAGGATAGAACAAGCAGTTTGCCTTTGAAGCTAGCAGTTATAATGTGACACGTAGAAAATCACAGGTGGAAACCTTTAAAGAAAATAAAGTTTCTTGTGGGAATAAGCATCTGTGAAAAATTATGTAATTGGGTAAAGTTGTATCAGATTTTTAAAATGGATTTCTCATCTTTCATTTTGGAGCCATCTCTGGACCCTTCCACACTGAAAATGCATACTATCCCCTAATAATGCATTTTCTTGCCTTGCTAGAACTACATCAGTATAATGTCTTGTCCATTTATGTCATTGAGTTCTGCCTGTTATTTTCCTTTTAATACAAACCTGATCTCTGCGACTAAAATGAAATGAGGCAGTGGACACAAGATTAACCCTTCCAATACTGTGACATTGATACTAACTAGAGATGTGGCAAAGTGAGAAAAGTGTTTTTCTGTAGGAATCTCTGAATCCCTCCAAAAGAAGTGCTCACACTGCAGTTAACTGGGAAATGCAAATATTTAGATAGTCACCAAATAGGTTCATGGGCTTTGGGCACTTACCTCCCTTAGAAATCCTGACCTTAACTTGCTACTGCATACAAGCAATTTCCAAAGTAAAGATGTTTTCTTGGTCTTGCTTACTCCCCTTTTCTTTCTGTTTGCTAAAACACATATGTTGAAAAGTAAAAAAAAAAAATAACTGACACATTATTAATCTTAAATAGTAACTGCAAGTCACTATCCTCACTAGTTAGAAACTAAGACCAATAATTTAAGTGTTTTTAAGGTTATTCTGTTTACTAAATATGAAAAATAACTGTGTTAACAAAATTGTCCAGTTGGAGAAGAGAGCCCTCTTCTGAAAGATGAAATCCCTAAGTCACATTTCAGTAGATTGCTGTGATTTTAATTTAAACATTAGTTTTCTCTTTTAAGTTATGCAAGCTTCAATTTAATAGTAAGTTCCATTCTACAGATAGGCAGTGCATGTTCAAGTTGAACTTGTTCTTGTTTACAGTGGAAGCTTGAACACTGGTTTCCTAAATGCAGCACAACAACTGTATTTGCAGCTGTATGTGGCCGAGACAAGATATGACACTTTAATTGTTAATAATTGATGCTTTTTCTTGGTAGTGCATACAACTAGGGCAACTACTAGATGAGCAGGGCAGCGAAATTGTCTCTCGTGCCTTACAAGTGATTGCTTCAAGGCAGGGCTTGCAACATGCTGGCTGGCATTCTGTGAGCAGCTATGCTGTTGACCAGGCCAAAATGTCAAGCTAGTAACAAACGAAGGCAAGCCAGTGAGCAACCTGATCTTCAGCAGTATTGTATAACCCAAAGCACTCCTGCTTTTCATGGGATTTCCTGTGACAAAGTGAAGGACCTGGTTGATGAGCTCATTGTTCATTACCTGAATCCTGTTCAGTTCTGGGCCCCTCACTACAAGAGAGACACTGAGGTGCTGGAGTGGGTTCAGAGAAGGGCAGTGGAGCTGCTGATGGGTCTGGAGCCCAAGTGTGACAAGGAACGGCTGAGGGAACTGGGGGTGTTTAGTCTGGAGAAGAGAAGGCTGAGGGAAGACCTTATTGCTCCCTACAGACACCTGAAAGGAGGTTGCAGTGAGGTGGGGGTTGGTCTCTTCTCCCAAGTTAACAAGTGACAGGACAAGAGGAAACAGTCTCAAGCTGTGCCAAGACAGGTTTAGACTGGAGATTAGGAACAATTTCTTTACCAAAAGGGTGGTCAGGCATTGGCTGCCCAGGGAAGTGGTGGAGTCACCACTGGAAGTGTTCAAAAGCCATGTAGATGAAGCCCTCAGTGACATTGTCCAGTGGTGGTCTTGGCAGTCATGGGGTAATGGTGGAACTTGATGACCTTAAAGGTCTTTTCCAACGTAGCTGATTCTATGATCCTATAGGATGTACTGTCGGCTCTGCTCACCCAAAATAGTGTCAGTTAGTTCATGTTTCCAATCACACATGTATGCTCTGGGCTTGGGATCTTGGTTTTGAGTCCTGGGTATTATGCTCTTAATTTCACTTGTCCTGATCTGCATGGTGGGTTTCTGGGCCTGTTACCAAACAGGCCTGCTTTCACCTCTTAACAACTCCCTTTACTTTGTGGTTCTCTACATTGCTGGGGTGTTTTCTTCGCTACTTGTGTTCCAGCTCTCAGTGTGGAATACATGGTCAGGGCAGGTCTTTAAAATAAAGTGGTGCCCCTTCCATGATGAATACAGCATTGAATTTATTGACAAATGTCACTGCCCTTTTTCGTTCAGTTGGCTGCATAGTTATGATATATTATAAAATATGCTAAAATTTCAAAGCTGTGCAGGGATGCTATGTAAGATTTGCAGTATGTGTGTGTAAGACTTGTTTCTCCAATTCCAAGTCAGTGCAGCTGGAAGCAATGGGTAAAATATTGCCTACAGAAGAGCTGCGTGACTCACAGCAAACTCAGTGCAGTGAGAACATGCCAACTGAATTGCTTCCGGCACTGCACTTGAACAAGCTGGTTGCTCCTTTTGTCTTCTCGATGAGCTTTGCAACATAATGTAAGTGCTAATAATTGACTGCAGGCTTTATAATTAGGCATTATGAGGTAAATGTCTCTCCACCCAGAGAGGAGCTAAAAACCATTATTATCGATATTGCACTTGAAGGCAAAAGGTGCTCTTTCATTGTTGGTTTCTTACCAGTTTCCAGCTATAAAATACTAGAGTGACTCAAATTAGGAGCTAGTTCTGAAGCTCATATGAATTTCTAGGAAAACACTGGATGCTCATCATAGTTGAAATAAGCATGGCCAGTTTTTTCACAGCGCTTCTTGCCATTATAAACATACAGGTGAAGAGGACAAATCCTTAGCACAGCTCAGCACCCGTTTTTTTCCCTTCACTATGTAACTTACCAAACAGTAATGTTTACCCCACCGCTGAATCCCTCTGCTGGCCTAGCTTTTATTGTCTTGTGTTAGGTCATTTTGAGGTAAGGGATCTTGGCAACAACCAACCTTATTATCCATGGAAATTCCAGCATACAACCAACATTCCCAAAATGCAAAAGCATCTGTACTTGAAGGTTTTCCTTCTTCTTTTATAGGAATTGAGGAAGTACAAGTGAGCATTTTTACTGGAAGGGGACCTTGCCAGTTATTGCCTGTCCACAAGAAAAACTTATTTATCTTTGTTATATGAAAAGTTTCATTTATAGTGAATAAAACTTGCTATGTAAATGTCCAATTATAACTCATCTCCTGTTCTTACAAAATAAAGCAGCAGATTGCTCTGTAACATTCCCTGCAGTCAAGCTGTACATGCACCACAGTTCTGTTTGTTTCCTTCTTCTATCATAATCTGCTTAATGTCACATTAAGGACTGAATGAGTACACCTCTAGTAATGGTGGACTGCAAACACGTAGTTCACCCTGCATATCAGGAAGAGTGTCAAGCCCACATGAAAAACACAAGTGTTACAAGCACAACAGGCAACAAGTATGAGCCAGAGCCCTTTGCATTCAAAAGAGACTCCTCCTGGCTTGGTGTGGTTTTGGACCAAAACTAGAATATTATTCTGTGTAGCTGCAAAGAGAATAGGGAAATGAAGTGAGCGGATAAGGGCAGGAATCTGCCAAGAAAGGTTATCCAGCTGCAAAATGTGATGATGTGAATGCTGTTCAAGAATTACTGTGTAATTTAAAAATGTGGTTTTGTTTTTTACTTGTTTTGACTGCTGGCAACTGAAATGGTGGCTATAGTAAAAGAGCATTCTGGAAGAAGGGGACATTTGAGCCAATACTTGTTACTGTCAGCATGATCATACTGTATGGTTCATAAACATACAACATGCATATTAAAAGAGGGAATGTATTGCTAGAATTTGCTGTGCCATGCTATTAACTATCAATTTTAGTATTAACAGTGCACCAGACATGCTGTTGCTCAATAAGATAGGAGAAATGAGTGAGCTATTGTAAACTGGCATTGCCACAGTAAAATCAGTGCCTTCTGATCTGGAAGAGGGCACAAAGTGAGTACCTGATTCTGTATGGCCAACTGATTTTCTACAGAAAAGGAGCTTCAAAACTTTCCACTGTAAAAGCTTCCCCCCAGCAAAACTGTAGATCTTGAGTAAAACAGGACTTGTTTTGTCTGTACCACCCTCCAGAAATATCACGGCTCAGCAGGACGGGGGAGACCCTGTGCCTGTTCCTCAGAGGATGTTGGCTGGCTGGAGAACAGCAAGCAGCACTGAAGAGAGGAGTGCAACAGCCAGCTCAAGAATGTGACCACTTGAGAGCTACACAGGTTTCTCTAGCAGTCTCCCTCGGCTGTACAGCCTGTGTTTCCCTGCACTCACATAGCTGTTGGGGGGATGACCATGCAGATGGGAAACCTTGTCCTGGCCTTACCCTGACTGTTTGTTTGTTTCAGATATGGAGACAAAAAGAGCAGAAGCCCTCTTCAATGACAGTAAGTGAGGGCTTTTTAAGCCTGGGAAATCTCTGATTGTTTTAATTAGCATTAATTGTCTCTGAGCACTTTTCTTACCCTTTTCTTATCCTTCTGTCTAATGAATGTGGCCTTGTACTTCACACAGATAAGCCATGTGTTTAGGAATCCTGCTCAGTCACAAGGAGGCCTTTTTCTTTTAGTGTATTCTGGGATGCTTAGGACAACTGGCTTGAAAACTGGTGAGGGGGTAAAAAGTCTGCACCCACTGCTGAGTTCCCTGGTCATTTTTTTGGTAATGAGATGCTCCTTCTGCTAAAAATATCAGCAATTATGTGAGAAAAGAGCAAGTGCTGAGGGCTCTATAGAAATCCCCAGTGTTGGGCAGAGAGGAGGCGTGCAGGTCCTGCTGGTGACTATGGCATGCTTTCTGTCTCCAGTAATGCTGTTGTGGAAGGCGGAGGGCGCATTTTAAATGTAAACCTGGTCATCTAGGAAAGAACTAACTTAGCCAGTGAGAGCTGAGCACTGTAATGTTCAGGACGTTTGTTTATTTACTAACCTGATCCTGTTGCTGTTGGAACGAGTGAAAGCTTTTAACGCTGTGTCTGATTAACCATGTATTTGGACATACAGACACTGAGCCATGTTTCTGCATGAAAACTAAGGCATTGCAGATGACTCCTAGGTGTATGTAGTAAAACTGAGTAAGCAAGGAGAACTTGCAAGAAATAAAGGAATTTAATTGCTTGGGCTAGACAACTGCTTAATGTCATGCACAACAGATAGCTGAAGGGTGTACTATAATGTGCTAAAGGCAGGAGAGTCCTTATCACAGATTTGAGTGCATTTTATATTTGAGCAGATTGCAGTGAGAAGCAATCTCTATTATAAGCTGATTAAAACATGTGCTTAAATAGAACACTTCATCAAGTCTAATCCTGCCTACACAGGCTTGTCTTCTGTCACCCTTACGTGAAGTATTAGAACTGCATCTTGCAGCAGCGACTGAAGAATCTGTTTCATATACGCTTGTCTTGGATGCTGTAGCATAACAATTTGTGTCCACCTTGCTACCTGTTATTTTCCTATACATAAATTAAGTGATGAGATTTACACCTGCACATGTACCAGCATGTTGTTCAATTGATACTTTAAGGATAGCAGTAGACTTCTAATGAAGCCTGCAAGTAAGAAGTGTCCCAACAGTTGTAAGACCGGGCACAAGCAGGAGATTTTGAAATAATGTCCTTCTCTCTGCTCTCAGAAATTGGGAATATGTCATTTTCTTAAGTGTGCATTGGAAGGAAGAAAGGACAGCAAGGAAATGTAAAGAAGGTACATTAGAAGGTGATTATAATGAAAATGTTTTGGATTTTGAAATGGCTAGTAGCACAAGATTGTTCCTTGTGGACATAAAAGGCAATATGACTGGTCCCAAGGTAATGCTGCAGGGGTTAGATTGAGGTGGTTTGGTTTGAGATGTTTTTAGGCTTTCAGAGAAGGAAGTTCAATTGTTTGAAGATTTAGTTGTTATAAAAAGCCATCTTTGCTTACAAGTTGGGTTTCTTTTGACTCTGAGAGGTTTGATTATTTCCTTAGCAGCAGGCTGTCAAGTAATGGAAGATTAAATAACATCACTTGGTGCTGGTTTTAGGTGCTGGTGTTCTGGAATACTGATGAAACTGAGAGTTTTTCCCTGTGTTTTGAACATTGACTGCTCAGATGGTTATCAGGATTATGCAGTTTTAGGACCAATAATTAAGGATTACCAATAGTTTTCTGCAGGGAAACATAGTAGTTAAAACAGTCTTGCGAGTTACGATGTATTCTTCGGTTTTCCTTTCACATGTAAGCTTTGCACAAGTAGATTCAAATTTCACCGATTTCCTTCATTGTGGTTTTATGTCTCAGAACAGGGCAGACTCTACACTGAGCACATGAACTTCTCCATATTACATGACTTTTTTTTTTTTTCCTTTTTTTCTCCAAAATCTATCAACAGCTTTCAATCTGCTGTGTTACTGCTGCTTCTTTTGACTATGAGGTACTGTTAACATAACCTTGTGCAGATCCTAGCAGGAAGGGGCAGAGATTACACTGTGTGTGGCTCCAGTGTTTCACTTCTGAGGACTTCAAGGGCCCTGGGGCTGACAGCTCTTCAGAGATGTACTACTGATTTCTGCTTTGTCCCACTCTGGGTCACTGTCTGCAGGAACAGGCAGTGCAATGGTTTGGATTGTGTTGTCACTATGCAAGTAATTCTTAGCCCTATCTCCTTTTTAATGAATTGGTCCTCTCTGTCAACTTTGTTAATGTCTAGCTGAAATTGGGGCCTGGATGAAAACTAGTGGGTCTTGGTCCAGGTAAGAGGGATTTGATGCTGTTTGGATGGGAGAAGACAGCTGAAGCAGCTCTAACCATTGAGGAATTTTCCCAAAGCTATGGGGGAGCTTCAGCTGCTTCTGAATATCCTGAGTTTAGTGGCTGAAACCATGCGTATTTTAATTTCTGTCTGGGTTTGGAGGATAATGCTTTTTGACATGGATGCACACTGTGCTGGAAGTATCCATGCCTTTGTCTTCTCTGGCTTGCATTAATGTGATGCTCTTTGCCTGAAGTGCTTTTCCAGGTCTGCTTGCAGACTGCTATTTGTGCAATGCACAGTTGCTTGTTTCCAGGTGACATCTTGCTGACGTAATCTGCATGCATGTGTGGCAAAAAACCATGGCTTGGATCATTCCTGTCTTAGATTTTGCCTTGTTCGTGTTTTATCCTAATGACAAATTATCTGGGGCATTAATGACAAATTCCCTGTGTTTGGGAATTGTCCTGGGTGCGTGGTGATGGTTTTGATTTCTGATTTGGGCTGCTCATGTAGTTAAGCCTGAATGGTTGACCATCATGGCTCTCTACAAGAGATGTTCATTCAGGCTTCTAACAGAATGGGTTGTGCATGAGGATCTCTGATCTGGAGGACTGGTGAAAGGTATGTTTTCTTGTTGACATTAATAGTGTTAGAGAACTTAAGTGATGTGTTACTCTACCATTTTTTTCACAGCCATTGGCAGGCATATTACTCAACAGAAGAATAGCTGATACGCTCTTTCTCCTTTTGACAGTCTGCGGGTTACGGCAGAATAGGTCAGTCAAGTCAATGGCAAAATCATCTTCATTGCGAATAGTCGGCGGACTGTCTTCTGCAGAGACTGGGGACTGGCCGTGGCAAGCTAGCTTGCAGTACAATAATATCCATCGCTGTGGTGCAACACTCATCAGCAATACCTGGCTTGTATCTGCAGCTCACTGCTTCAGAGAGTAAGTTCCCATCTTAAGAGAGAATCTGCAGCAGAATATGCCCCATTCTATGCGTATCAAGTTATGTGGCTTCCCAGATTTGCACCACTTCCCTAACTCTTTTCCAGGGAAATAATTTTTTTTGCCTTAGAGGAGAAAAGTCAGGGTTAAGCAGACACATCACCTGACTATTTCAATGAAAAATTAAAGACTGGGCAGAACTGGCAATTGTGAGTGGAAATCAGCAGTCATTTGGCATATTGAGCAAAAAAGTGCAGAGATGGTAATGTGACTGAAATGGCAGAGTATTTATTTCCTGTTGCACTGAATGTGGCACTCCATGTTGAAGTTCGGTTGCTGCCACTGCAGGCTGCTACTGCAAATTATAATCTCACATTCTTACCCCTCTATTCAGCCATGCACTCCCAACTCTTTTTTGTTTCAAGCATGGCAATTGTGAAGCTCCAGGGCATGTAAAATGGAACAGATTATTAACATTCAAAAGATGTAATGGGTATGAAGAGTTTTCTGGCAGAAGAGCTTTCTGATTTGATTACACCCTGAAGCCACACAATGGCTGGATAAGGGACAAGGAACAGGGGAGGAGTATGAGACCATGTCTGAGGAGGGAATGCAGACTGCCCTCTTCTAGCAGCAGCACAACATCATGTGAGACACCGATGTAAAGTGATGAAAGCCTTAAGAATCTACTAGGGACATGGCTTAAAGGAGCTTTACAGTAAAGGTGCTAACTAAGTTTAAAGTCCTGACCACCTTTATTTACAGCTAAATAACAGAAGTCTAACCTTTTTCAGCATGGGTCACCCTCAGGAGTGGACTGCTACTTTTGGAGCTCTTTTGAAGCCACCAAGCATGAAACGCTCAATCAAGACTATTATAATTCATGAAATGTACCAGTACCCAGAACATGATTATGACATTGCACTTGTGCAGCTCTCGAAACGAGTTGAGTTTACAAGTAGCGTACACCGTGTCTGTCTACCTGAGCCATCTCAGACTTTTCTGTACAATACTTACGCTGTTATCACAGGCTGGGGAGCACTCACCAATGATGGTATGTCTGCCAGGCAACACACAGGTTGTTGCATATGTATGTTGCATATGTATGTTGTATGTTGCATAAACAGTAGCTCTGCTGTGCTACTGAATTGATACCTCTTCTGCAGATGTATGTTGTATGGTAACAAGCCTAATGCTTTAAGCAATAGGTTTGTTTAGTTGTAAGCAGCAAATTCTTGTTATAAAATTACACTGGACGGAAAGCTACAGTCCACTCAAGCAGAAAACTGCCCTCTTTTTCCAGCCTTTCCATTTCACATTGTAAATTCTTAAGGCATGTAGTCTAGCAATGCATGTGTTTATATAGTACCTAAAAAAAATATTCTCCCAGCCCTAGCCAGAAGCTACAGATAACTCTGGGCTTTCAGGTAAATGAGCAGAGTGATTTAGCAATGGAACCAGAGATATCTTCATTTCATATCATCTGCTCAAATTGCTAGGTAATTTGTGTTCCATGGTATTATATGGAATATGTATAAGGCAGTATGTGCCATGCAATTTTTACTTCTGTCTTAATGGTACAGTTTTTAAGACTATGATTATGTACATTTTCCTTAAGGGCCTAACCTAGACAGATCAACAAGCAAAACCTCTACATTATACAAAGTCAAGTTGATCATCTATAAGAGAACATTAAATGCTCTTCCTGTATCTATCTCAACTATTGCAAGGTATCCAAAAATAACCAAACTGTATTATCCCTTAGGTCCAGCTCCAAATGCTCTTCAGGAAGCAACAGTAAAACTTATTGACTCAAAGACTTGCAACAGAAAAGAAGTGTACGATGGGGACATAACACCTAGGATGCTGTGCGCTGGATACTTGGAAGGAGGGGTAGATGCTTGTCAGGTAACTGTAGCTGAAAATTAGAAAGGAAAACTATTTTAATACTAATTCTGGTGTCTGGTTGACCAAATCTTAACTGACAATGTATTAGTCCTTTATGTAGGCTCCATTCAAACAGGAATTAAGTTGTAAAATGAAATAGCATTTATTGCACATGATTAAGCACATAAAACCTATACAAAGAGAGCTAAATTATGATCATATTCAGCATTTAAATCTTTCATAGCATGAAATTAAATCTTATTCTATAACTCAAAAAAGCTGCTACAAGCCCATTTGCTTCTCCTAATTTCTTGTGTGTGAAAACAAACAATACAGTTGCAAAGTGATATGGCAAGAAATTGACAGAGATGCTAAATGCTGAAATAGTAAATATGAGCTAAAAATTAAATGTTTCAAATAATCAAACCAAACACCTATGCAGTTAGGAAGGAAGAAGCTTAAGAATGTAGCAGTTAAGTAGCCAGCAAAAATGCACTATTGCTCCTTGAAATTAAATTCTGGACTGGGTCATCCTGATACAGATGTGTTATATGATCTTTTATAACAGACTTGGATCAGAGGAAGGAAAACTGTCTGAAACAAAGATAACTGTAAGGAAGCTAAGTGTAAATAGAATGGTAGGGACACACGTGTGGTGCAGGTCTGCAACTGCTGCAAGGAAATGTTTACATTTGATCAAAAGTACTTCCATGTTGGAAACTTTTAAAAACATGATTTCCATTTATGTTATTTACAAAGAATGTACTGCCAAGAGCTGGTTCGAAACAGACCTTTTCTAGAATCACAGTCCTACAGATTTGTGTCCAAAGTAAAACCCCCTGCAGAGTAAGTCTGGGAGGCTCAGTTCCCCTGTTTGTGGCTGGCACAGCATTTAGGGGACCTGCACAGAAGGGTGCATTTTGCTGGAAGATGGGAAATTTGGTCTGTTGGGTGAGGATTGCCTTTCAGCCTGTAAGGTTTCCACTTTAAATATTATTACCATGTCATGCTATTAACAGTATCTGAATTGAACCTTTGAAAGTGGCTATTATCTTAAGGAGATATTATCTAATTAGAAGACCAATTTCTTGATGAAATCTGTTTTGAAGTGTTATTATTGCAAGTGACTATTTGTTGTAAGAATAGTGGTTACTGGTGGTGGAGGCAGGGGAAGTTCCTCTTTACTCAGATTGTACATATTTGTGCTTCCCTCCTTTGTCTGAGGAGGAAGGCAAGGAAGGTGGGAAGCAGTGTTTCACAAAACAGAAGAGAAGCTTTTTTCCTTTTTACTGTAAAACTATGGAGGCAGGTCAGGAGGTTCCATGGCAAACAGGAAAAGGCACTAACTTCCCACTTAAGTTTCAAGAACAACCTTGCATTCTGCGGGAATAGGAACTCTTGGAATACTGCTTGCTTTCTTGTTTTCTTGGGCACACCCTTCTGTCCATGGAGGGAATTGTATTCTTCCTTCTGATCAATTAAATCTCTTTTTTTTTCCCTTCCTCTTTCTCTAGGGGGACTCTGGGGGACCACTGGTTACTCCAGACTCTAGACTGATGTGGTACCTCGTGGGAATAGTGAGCTGGGGAGACGACTGTGCCAAACCAAATAAACCTGGAGTTTACACACGAGTGACTTATTTCCGTGAGTGGATTACCTTGAAAACTGGCATCTAATTCCAAAATCAAAACTGGATTTAACTACATGGACTACATGTAACTCATATTTGTCTGTAATTCTGAGAGGTTATTTTTGTGGTATATATATTCCTATGTAGTTTTGGTTAAAGCAAACTTCACTCACAGCAAGCACTATCTTTGCTGTCAGAGATCCTAACCCCTTGTGAATTTATACTGAACATATCAGATAGCCTGCCTCATCTTTGAGCCTTGAAACATTCTCACTTATCAGAAATTACAACCTGATGTCATTAAACTAACATTTAAAAGCTCCTAGTTTTACCTGTGTTATAATACAAGCATTTTCCAGGAAAAAAAAAAAAAAAGGAATTTTTAATTCAGCCATGGCTGAGGTCTAAAGCTGAATCTTCTTCCTCCAGTGAAGCAGATTCTGGCACAGCTGTGTTTCTAGTAAAAGTGAATCCCTGATTATTATTATTGTTAGAGATTATCATCTGCACAGACTGCAGCCAAGACCCTGCATGTTCACCCTGCTCCATGTTCTTGATCACTAATGGTGGACCAGTCAGGATTGAGGGTAGGTCCTAGCTAAGGAAAAGGAGGATTTCTGTGCCTGCAGTAAGTTGGAAGTGATAAGAGTAAAGCTTGGTGTTCTTCTTTGGAAGCACATTTTTAATGGGAATTTTTTTCTGGATTCTGTGAGGTTCAAAGTGCTGGAAAGTGCTGTTGTGGAAGTGCTTTATCACAATACTGTACTGCTACCTCTATACCATATGCCTTATAGATCTACTCTGTTCAAGTCACAATATGCTTAAAATACAGAAAGACAAGCTTCACCCAGATTTCTTTGTAATGAGTGTGTCCTCATGAATAACCTCCCTGGAAGAAAACCCATCATTTAAATTTGTGCTAAAGGAAAAATAAATATTCACCATCAGTGAAGTGGGAACAACCTTCTTCGTTCAAGAAACAGCGTGCTTTTTCAGGGCATGCCAGCCAGCGGAAACCATCTCACTGCAACAAAAGCAATTAGTGACACTGTTGTGCTTCACTGATGGATTCATTTCTCCATGAATTAATATGATCATGTCTTAAGAGGCTGAAGAGTAATTTCATATTAAATAACAGTCCCAATAAGAACTTCAGAGTAAACGTGATCCTTATATACCAATTAAGCACTTTTCCTACCTCTGTTCATGACATCTCATGGATTGCTGGTGGAGGGGGTTCCAGTGGTGTGATTATTACTGTCCCCTAAAGCCCAGACCTTCAATATGAGGATCCAAAACGTCACTCTAGTACTATGTCCTGCAGTCTTTGAATACCAATCGGAATGTTTAGGCTGTGAACACAGGACTCACAAGAGTCTGTAGGAGACATGAAAGAAGCTGCAAGCCCATAGCTGAACCTGCTACAGCTGAAAATTTCTCTGAAGCATCCTGCCTCCCCTTCTGCTCAGGCCTGGGTCCGTCCTCAGCTTTCCTACTGTGCAAGTTCTCCAGCAATCAGCACCCCTGGGAATGAGATGCTCAGCATTTCTTGAAAACTCACACCCTGAATGACAAGTCTATGTATGGATAGAAAAGACGCTGATTAAGCCTTGGTGGTGGAGGAAGGAGTTGTCTTATTAGGCTCTTTCCTGTCTATGTATCTTCTGAATTTCAGTAAAAGACAAGATGCTTTATCTCAGATAAAAAATTATTGAAGGTTTTGATTTTGAAATAGTAGTATCTTCATTCTCATTTTCAGTGTCCATTGCAAAATGAAAAGGATCTTGGGACAGTCAGAAGGATAGTTACATGCAGCAAATCTGTTTCCTTAATTTATTAATGAAGTTTGTAATTTATGCACTTTTGAGTTGCTGCTATTTTTCAATTAAAAATTTACTCTGGGCCAGGTTCAGTTAAAAATAGAAACTTCATAGAGTTTTGGATTAGGTCACTTGGAAACAATTTTCTTCTAGTGTCTAGGTCCTGTTTTTTACAAATGCATCCTTTGGAAAAAAAAGTACATCTAGTTGTTTTGTGCCTCTTATTTCTTTGAGGTGAAAATCATGACAAGGAAGTGTCCTTCCTTACAATCAACTGATGAATTGCAATTGAAAGTTTCACTTTCATAGACAGTTAAGGCTTTGTTTTGCACTTAAATCTATCTTTTTGCCTAGCAAATGGAGGGGCAACAGCAAGGATGTGTGGCCCAGATTAGATACAATCCCTATAAACTGGTTCCTACCTCACACTGCAAGTGAAATGTATATACAGAATACCTTTAAAATGAGAAAGGCAGCCTTTATTTCACGTTTTCTCATGAGAGGCCAAACAGCCGAGAGGTGTTTAAGAGAATGTCTACCTTACTCAGGGAGTCCTGAGCCAGCCAGATGCACTTTTCACAGATTTTTTAGCACATTGTCTGGCCTGGGTTTGCCTTACACTCCATGTCAGTGTTTTATTTATGAAGACTCTGTTTGTTTTCTGCCCTAGAATAAAACAAAGATAATATCATGTGGTTAAAGAAAACATTTATAAAATCCTTTTATTATCGTTGATGTTAAGATTTAGCAAGGATTTAAATGATATAAAGGTATGATGTTTCATAGCATTAAATGTATTTAAAAACAATTCCTCCCTTTTTGTCCTTTTTTTGCTTATTAATAATGGAGCTAAAAATTGTATATGATGAAAAATGGACTAATCTTCCTTATTTTGATATAAGACTATTCTAAACCTGCTGCTCTCTCTGTTCATTCCCCATCCTAGGAACTATTTGTCTTTAACAGTGGTTGGAGCTTTACAGATGTTTCAGCAAGGAACTTCTGCTTTTGTAAAATTTAACTTCAGTTAAGCTAGTGCTATCCAAATTTGAGAATGGATCTGAAGCTTCATCCAAGAACCAACCACCTTACTTCTAGCCTTGAAAAACTTATCCTTGTAATGGGGCATTCCTGGAAACTGGCTGTAGGGAGGTGTATGCAGCTGACATACCAATACTCCTGAGATTTCCCAAGCAGATTTAAAGCATCAAGAAATGTATTCCAAACTTCTGGTTATTCAAATTGGTTGTTTGAAGACTACCCATGCTAATTTTCAGCTTGGAGCAGAAGTAGGAAAGAAATAAGAGACTAATTGTGAGGAGGTCTGGTTGAGTGGCATCAATCCGTCACCAGGATTCCTTATGTAAGTGAAGCTTGTGAAACTCCAATCCCATATCTGCTGTTCTGTTAACAAATTAGAAGTGCTAAGAGCCACAGGTTCTTACAACCAATTGCCAAAAGCAATGAATATTTATCTTGCACTTCGCACCTGCGTTACAGATGCACACACATGGAAAAGCTGGCTCTTGCTTTTGCAAATTCATTCATGCACATGTCAGCATGGAATCAGCTTAGGTAATTGGTGCCCTTGTTTATCTGGATCAGGATTTTAGCAACATTGTTAACATGGTTTCTGGGAAGGTGTCACTTGCTAAAGCAGCCTTAAGTGACAAGATCCTTTGGCCCACCCCATTGGGAAGCTGGAGTCCTTTTAGACATGACAGCAAAGCATTCCTACACAGTATTGTGCTAAAAAGAGGTAACAAAGCCTTGCCAGTCAGCACCTCACTCCTCTGAGAGCTGATGGCAAACCGCAGCTTATGGCAGGATGTTGGGAAACCCACTGAATGATAATGATGTGGATTTATGGTCAACTCTGCACTGACCTATGTGCTAAATGGAATTGTGTTTGCCTTAATACTTCCAAATAACACATTTTTAGGGAGAAAATGACATACATTTTTGTCTGCTAATTTACTTATTACCTAAATGGATCATGGACACAGACGCCCCCCAGATCTCCACTTTGGTGTCCCCATTAAGAATGCAAAATTATGTCTGGAAATCAGGAAATTAAAAGACTTGCTTTAAAAAAACCCAATCAAACAAATGAATTGCAAGTAGCTGGGATTTTCCCCTTCAGATGGGAATGAGATTTACCGCTATATCAGCGTCATATATATATCATACATATATGTGTGTGTGTATATATGTGCATATATATATATACATATATATGTATTTTGGTATATGTATAATATATACCAAAATATACATTGGAAATACTGAACCTAAAGATGTATTCAATACCTGTACACACAACAAATCTGCAGTACTGCACATAAATTGAAGATACAGAGATATGGGCACAAATAGGTCCCTTCCAACCTGGTGATTCTGTGATTCTGTGAGTCCAGATGTAGTGGTGTTCTGACCACAGTCAGGTACCACTCATTGCTTCAGCAAGTCAATAAACTGACAGCATTGTTTCATATGTTTTGCCAAGGTAAAGTGGTACAAATATGGAGTTGGGATTTCCCTTAAAATTTATTTATTTAACCAAATTTGCTAAGATTTTACAGTTACATGTATTTTGCAAAGAGAAGGCTAAGGGGAAAAGAAATGGCTTTACTATTTCAGATTTTGCAGCCTTGGAAAATAAGCAAAAAACCTGTATATTTTTGATTTGGTGTCATCAAGCTAGTGGGCTCCTGAGTACACCTGCTAACTGGTATATTTGGAAGCCGCTTGCTTTGGCTTCTGGGGTAAACAGAATCTGTCCATTTTAATTTGGCAATTTATCTTAAAATGCCCATGTTCACAGTTTCACTTGATGGTCTCTGCTTACTTACCACTGAACTGTTAGGTGAGAATTAACTAGATGTTGTTGTTTCTCCATGTAGGCAGAAGACGGAAGTCAGCATTCATTGTTACTGTGCAAAATCTGTTTCATTTGAGATGACTGCGTACCAAAGTGACTGGTATCTTAAAAAAGTGCAATGATCAGGACAGAAAGATGGTAGGTAGAGGACTTTTATTTATTTATTTATTTATTTATTTATTTATTTTAATTATTTTTCCACAGCATATTTGATTGAGAAGTTCTTAAGAACTGTTAGTTTAACCTGAAAAATAGTAATAAAAAAGGTTCATTTTTAAGGCAAGATACCACAGAATTAACTGTAAAAATAGCTGACAGAACTTAATTAGCAAAGTAGCAAAATGAAGCTGACAAACTATTTCACTTCCCCCCATCCTTTACAGCTGGGCTCTTGTTGATTTTGTTCTTTGGGTACACGCACTGCTTTTTGAAATTACTTTGTTGAAATAATGAAAGTGATTTTACTGATTATGTGAAAAAGCTAAAGAGCAAATACCAGCCTAAAATATTCCTTTACTGATTAGGGCTGCGTTTGCCATCCTGAACTGCTTTCTCCGTTTATCCTATTTTTCAATCCAGTATTTCAGACTTCTACTGGCCTCTAGTGGTTCTCTGAAATTTGCCCACATCTTCTCTTGCTACTCCTGCGTAACGCAAAAAAAGCTGGGTAAGTCAAGTTCTTTCACCCTAATCCTGCCAACTCAAAGCCCACGTTTGAAAGAGCACAGCGTTGTCCAGCTGCTCTTAAGTGTTTTTTTACTAACTCAATACAAGAGGTTCGTGTGTTCTTGGACCGAGGTGTAAACCTTGAGGAAGTTGTGGAGGGTTGCTAAGATTGTTTGTTAGAGATGAATGCTAAAATAATGCATTGCGTTATCACAAAGGAAGAGCACAAAACATGTGCTCTCTTGCCCCTACAAGTTTTCCAAACCCCAACCAAGACAGAAAAGGCTTGCCTTTTTTTTTTTTTTCCCCTCTCCTGTGTACTGTAGGATGCAGGCAGTTGTTTAAGTTACAAATGTTTTCAAATATAATGTGACTGTTAGGTATACAACTGCGTGCACTGACATTTTTCAATTGTTGCTTGTGCAGCAGGATGAATCCCTCGCATTCCAGCTAAAAGGGGCTTATGGTATCAAGAGCCTGACACTTAAGCAGATGTGCTGAGGTGCCAGTGGCCGAGAGCCCGTGCCTGTTCCCTGTGCTGCAGCTGGTACAATGCTTGAGCAACTGAGGTACAACTACTCCAAGTTCAGCATCTCAATCATTTGGATACAGCAATCCCTCTTGAGCACATCTAGGCTGCATTCACAACTATTTCCACATATTGCTGCTGTGCCAAGACAAATGAACATTGCTGGTTTAAGTAAGACTGTGAAAAGGACAGAACCTGAAGATACCTCCCTACCTCTCTGCTAGTTTTGCCCTTTTNTATTGCTGCTGTGCCAAGACAAATGAACATTGCTGGTTTAAGTAAGACTGTGAAAAGGACAGAACCTGAAGATACCTCCCTACCTCTCTGCTAGTTTTGCCCTTTTCATATCTGCCAATCACATCCTTTGCTTACATGGAAAAAGAATCCCCTTTTATCACTTTTTCTTCTACTGAAAGAAGGTACGAGTTGTATTTACATAGCAAATAAGAAGGTTTAGGCACCTCTTGAAAGAAGCAGCACAAAAAACCCAAAACCTAATACAGTTGGAGGATTATATCACAGCTGTTTTTCTTGTCCCTGCCACATAGAATCATAGAATAGTTAGGGTTGGAAAGGACCTTAAGATCATCTAGTTCCAACCACCC